>JACXGJ010008002.1:0-28588 GCA_016801105.1 Esox niger | reverse complement strand
TGTGTGTGTGTGTGTGTGTGTGTGTGTGTGTGTGTGTGTGTGTGTGTGTGTTTGTGTGCGCCTAGCCACGCAATCATCACTCTCTGAATAAACCCTTACAGTGCAATCAAAGAATGATAAAGTAAACAGAACATGAGAACAGGGTTGACAAATAAGGACAGAGTCCTCGTTGTTTGACTACTCTGACAGAAATTGACACAACCACATCAAATACAGATTCCCACAACGCTGGTAACAGACACGGAGGAAAACTGACGCTGACAATCCGTTACAGATGAATGCGGCTTTACTGGCTACTGTTTCCTTCCCTCCACATCTATCGCTCTAATTCCCTGTTTCCTCTTTTTCCTCATCACTCCATCCGTTCCATCCAGAAATACACATACCCTTTGTCCCCTGTCTCAGTGTGAAAATTAAATGACACGGAAACGGCAGAGCTCAAAGAGGGACACATCATCTCCAAGGATATAACACTTCAAAGCCCGCCTCACGCATTTGTCACCATCTCTCCAGCCCCCCCGTTCAGCTGAATTCCTACTCGCTGTCAGTTAGCTGGCTGAGGCAGACTTCAGAGCTCTAGCTTCCGGAACACTCTCCAGCTTCACCGGCTCCTCCCAGACAATATTAGACAGCTGATCCGGTACAGAGAGGATCTGCCAGACGCTAATTTGGAGGGTAATTGGTTTCAACTGCTGTTTTCTGCTCTTTCCATATGACGTCCTGATCTGCCATCCTCAAGCAGGCCTAAAGCTACTTAACAGAGGTTGTGCATGGTTTCATGCAATAATTGATTTTAACAAGGATAAATCATTGCCAGTTTGTTCTGTTTCACTGTTTTCCTCATTCTCTCAGTGCATTTCTGAATATCAAAATACTGTACATTACTGTTCCCTTTCTGGAGTCCCTTTTTCAACCTCCAATCCCCTCCCTCCTTCTCGTCACCCTCCAATCCCCTCCCTCCTTCTCGTCACCGTCCAATCTCCTCCCTCCCTCTTCACACCAAACAAATCCCCTCCCTCTTCCACTCCCCCTCCAATCTCCTCCCCCCTCTTCTCCTCACCATCCAATCCCCACGCTCTTCTCCTGACTCTCCAGTCCCCTCCCTCTTGTCCTCACCCTCCAATCCAATCCCTCCTTCTCCCCTCACCATCCAGTTCCTCCCTCTCCTCCTCACCTTGATCTCCTTCTGGGTCTCCCCAGGTTTGAACACCAATGTTCCTTCGCTGTACTCGTAGTCCGATCCGGCGTTGGCAGAGCCGTCCTCTGTCCGGTAGTCCACGTAGAAGGTGCTCTCCCCGAGGCCCCCCCGACAGACCACGCCCAGCGCCAGGACACCACAGTTCTCCATGCACTGGACGTGGGCGCTCTCGAACGACAGGTGGCTGCACACCGCCGAGTCGTCGTCCTCGCGCACCACCTCCTCTTCCACGACGGCGGCGCGGCGGGCGTGGTCGGCCGCGTGCCTCTTCAGCACGTTGCCGGCGCCGATCATCATGCGCGTGGCCTGGATGCGGTAGAACGCTCGGCTCTTCTGCTGGTGAAGGAGGGCGTAGTAGTTCGCCAGTTCAACCAGCTGGTCCAGCTCCTTCTCCGGAAACTTCTGCTTCAGCTCCTTCAGGATGCGGATCACCTGAACAGAAAGTAACCCGAACGCTTAGAGGTTCTACTGTATCTGGGTTTGCAAACATCAACGTGTCCTCGTTCCAGCTGCACAGTAACCTTCCATTTTCCTCGGCCAAAGGTCCTCCTCTATCCGCCCCTCATAATCCCCTTCTCTCTGTATTTCTCTCACCTCCTTGCGACTCTCGTCCAGCTCCTTGGTGTTCTCCACAGTCACCGTGGTGCTGTTTGAGTTGGGCAGGTTTGCCCCCGTGCCCGCTGCGTTGCCAGCGCCATCCGGACAGTTTTCGGTGGGCATGGCCCCCATCACCCCTCCCCTGGAGGGGAACTTCCCGTCCATAAGCATCTCCATGCCTTTAGGGGTCATGTCTCCTTCAGTCTCCACAACGATGCCGTGCTTGTCGGCGCGGTAACGCTTGCCCATGTACTTGTAGAAGAGGAGGCGGCGGTCAGCGATCCAGGCCAGGATCACACACACTGGGAAATAGAGGAGGGTGACCAGAGCCTCCCACACCTGAACACACGGATATAAAGACATACACACACGCACACGCACGCGCACATACATGCACGCACACGCGCACACACACACACACACACATACATACACACACATACACACACATACACACACATACACACACACACAGGCTGGGGGTTTTGTAAAAGCACTTTGTGAGAACTGGCCATGTAAAAATGGCTTCATAAAACACATTTGATTGATTAATTGAACAAGAGAGGGTAATGTAATAAACACACACACACACACACACACACAAGATAATGCATGACACCAATTGTTCCAGGGAGGTCAAATGCCAAACAATAAAAAACATTTATTTAACCTGTGTGTCAGTTTGTGTGCTTATTTGTGTCTGTTTCTCCCAGGAATCTGTATAACATAATGAACCTTATGCCTGTAGTGGCATCCTGATTAGGACTGCCTAATAAACATTCTAGACATACTTCAAAAAGTCAAACTTCTCGCCTCGTATCTTCCTTTCCATTGCATCTCCACTGATCAAGAGTCAGAAACCATGCAGGCTTGATGGTCACTTGTTTACTAGATTTCAGCATTGATTGATGTGACATTGATTAGATCAAAATCAATGATGTAATGATTTAGACTTTTGCTTATGCGGACTCTCACCAATAATCACTCTTTGTCAAATGAGTCTAACTTGATCTCAGACGTAAAGTTCCAGAAAAAAATTAAGAGACCACTGAACCTTTTTTTTCCCTTTCCAAAGAGTCGAAAAGGAAGATTTTGAGTGAGAAATGAAAAGCGTTGTCTCTTAATATCTTCCGGAGCTGTATTTGTCCTACGGTGGTCCCTCTGTATCGAGGCAGCATTTGTTTGAATCCGCCTAAAGCGCTTCCAGCAAAACCTGTCACTTTACTCTCTATTAAAGCATTCTATGAATTAATAAACACATCTTAAAAAAATAAACACATTTTATAAAATGTGTAAAATGAATAAAGCGTAGTTAAATCGATTATAAATAAATAAAATTCCACTTCCTTCAGTTCAATTCAATTCAAATTCATTTTCCTACAGGGTGTGTCGGTGTTTGAATTTGCTAAAATCATACCTCCACAACTCCAGGGGAGATGACGGCCAGGATAAGGTAGAGCCAGATGTAGGCGAAGATACTCCAGAAGGCTGTGATGAAGAATACGCGCAGGTGTTTGATCTTCCTGGTCTCTCCCTCAGGGATGACCCACACACAGATGGCGATGATCACAAACATGTTGAAGGCGGCGCTGCCCACGATAGTGCCAGGGCCCAGCTCGCCCGCATTAAACCCGTGCCCACACACCTATCAAGGGGAAGCGGAGTTCGCCAGCTTTCACATTAACAAAACATTCCAACAAAGTAACTTTTACTTTTGAAAGTTTACTTTCTGTTTTAAAAGGCCACATACACTTTTGTAGATGTGACAATTTTACCGTGAACTAGATATTCATTCTCAGCTTCATTGAAGTGCCGCTACTAGACACTTCTACGCTGAGATGTTGCTGCTGCGGGCGGTGTTTCTGACGTGATACCCACCTCTATGACAGACAGCAGGATCTCTGGGGCCGAGGAGCCTAGAGCCATAAGAGTGAGGTTGGAAACGGTCTCATTCCAGATACGTACGGTGGCGACAGACGTCTCACCGTTTGGCATGGTGACGGTTACCTCCTTCTCCTGCGGGACAGACACAAGAGTTCTGACATGTACACACACGCATTGACAGGTACACGCACGAGCACACACACACACACACACACACGGATCTGTTTGTCTAAACGTGTTCCCCCCGAATCACACACGTCTGCAATCTCCTCTCGGGAGTTACAGTGGAGAAAACCCCTTGAAGGCCTGAAATGGTTGACGTAGGTACCCTTCCAGATATAAATGATGGATGTGTCGTACCGTCAAGGAGGAATAATCCAAGACTCCCTGGCAGACAGAAAAGGGGACAGGCGATTGTTCTGATATTGTGATTGATGGAGTAATGGATGGCAGGATATAGACTCATTTACACTATCCTTGAGATGGAGAGTCAAGTCAAGGTCAATTTCTGATCGCCCCCCACCGCCACTATCGCAGAGAGCCAGGCGTGTGTTCCCCGCTGGCAGCGTAACCTTGAGACGATATCATAGTGTGCTTGCGCTTGCATGAACACAGGACATACACTGTAACAGCCCCTTGTTACATCATAACCTACAACACAATCCACTCTAATTAGGCCACTGCGGTTGCCTGAGTCCTTGATTATGTCTGGACCGCCGGAGATTAGTCTCCTGGTAGATGCTCAAATTGTTAACTTGTTGAACGGTATTGTATGTAATTTGCTCTGTCAGAAAAATTATCCATATGAACAAGCTTGTTTAGCCCTAATAAGAGTGATAACACAAACTCCATGAGCTAACAATTAATTTAAATGTATTAATAATAAATGTAGAAAGAAACAGCAGTGGTTATTGATTATTCAACCAATCCTGACCAAGGCAAGTAACAAGGCCATCTTGCAAGCCTTCATAATCTACAGACATTCAAAATGATTGCATGTGAGTGTTTTCAGTTCAATGCCAAGTCCCAAGGAACACATGGTATAGAGATGTAAAGAGAGACTAGCACTCTGAAATGGAAAAATACATTTGGAGTCAAACCCGCAGAGAGTTTGACCTCTCACAGGCCATGCCCAGAAATCCAAAAGATTGAGATATTCCGCCTCGCGCGTCATAGCGTGACCTGTGCTGATAGCGCGTTCGTGTGCTGATAGCGCGTCCATGTACTGATGGCATGTCGCGCGTCGTAGCGTGTCCGTGTGCTGTGGAAGGTGCCATGGTCTCATATACAGGAATGTGCAATCTCCTCTATGTCTGGCTTCGTGGGTGATTGTAGGGATATCAGGATGACATTTTCATTCTCACTCACACAGTAGCAACGCTTCTCTCATCAGAGTGTGAAGTTAATAAGAACTTGCTCATCCTTTGATATACGCCACCGCGTTACACTTAAACCTGGTCAGGACGAGTTGGTCCCTGTGGGAATGGATGTAAGTGCCGGAGGGCTATAAATGCAGTGTAACGTGTTAAAACGTAGTCTGACCACATGCCTAGAAAACGCACCGTTTGTGAACTGGCAACCATCGCTACTCCTCCAAGATTGATGACTTCCAGTAGGGCGTTTCCAACCAATGGAAACCTGCTATTAGTGCAATGCTAAAACCATTAACGGAGCAAGGTAACATAGCAAGCTGACCAAAAAAAAATACCATAAAACGTGAGCAAACATAACATGAATTAAAGTTAAAATTCCCCAAAATGGAAAGAAGCCAGTAAACAGCCCAAGGTGGAGTGGCAATCTACACTGAAAGGAAGAGTGTTGACAGCTAGCTGTCTGAGAAGACCTCTAATGGGTTATTAGACATAGATACTCGGCAAGAAGTGAAGAATGAGGAATCCATAGCAGCTGGCAGAAGTTGTTACAGGCACATTGATATCATGAATAGAAATAGGCTTCAACCAACAACTGGCATGAGTCCTACAGCGAGATGTCCAACAGAATCGACAGAATTCGAAAAAATAAAATTATTCTAATAAAATGCACATACATTTTTTTTTAATACTTACAAGAAGTCTCTGCCAAGGCAACCACAGAAAACAAGACCAATTTCTTTTTTTATAATTTTTAATTGGTTGAATTGGACAGAACCTGTAATTATAAGTCTGGCCCAAAATACTGTACAGACTAGTTACGTGGTCCTAAATTCCACAGTAAATTATCAAAGAATAGAAAGGTGGTATTATCCAGGAAGCATAACATCGTACATGACTGCATAGGCTGCCTTCAAGCCCTAATAAGGTAATTAATTCCATTTCTAGGGCCTTTGTCATTAGCAGTGCCAGAGTGAGAGGAGACACCCTGGCACTGTCTACAATACATTACCCACCTGTGAGGTGATGACCTCAATTGAGGCCATGAAGCGGTCCGCGATGATGGACACTCCAAGGAACATGTACATGAGGCAGGTGAAGTAGACGACTGCCCTGGCCACCTGGTCACCCAACCCAGGGCTCATGGGCATCCAGACGGGCAGCAGGATACCCGGTCGGCACACCACTGACTCTGTGCACTTTGAACCGTGTCCCTGGCCCATGCTGCTGTTGCTCCAGAACTCCGGAGCAATGGAGGGATAGAACATGGTGGAGATGGAGCGGTTCTCTTCTTCGCCCCCTCCTCCTGCTCGTAGAGATTCCAGGGAGCCGGGCGGAGGCAGGGGGAGGAGGAGGAAGAGGAGGAAGGGGACAGAGGCAGTGATAGAGGTGGAGAGGAATGCCATGGCAGAGATCAGGGGCGAAGTGAAAGATGGGGTGGACAAAGAGACCAGATGTAGACACTGGGCGGGACAGGGAAGGCCGGGACTTGGTCACCTAGAAGAAGAGACAGATGGATTGAATTGGGGAAAGATCACAAAGGCAGATACATGGATGAGAATGGAGAAGAGATGGATCAACTCTTCATATGTTTAAGGTCATCCACATAATGCACGCTAGGCTAATGTGTGCTAGGCTAACGTATGCTAGGCTAATATCTGCTGGGTAAGTGCTGGGTTTGCGCTCAAATGCCAGAGCAATTAGCTATTCTCAGCGGCGAGTCCTGAATAGTGATCAATCACATTCACACATGCGGTTCGTGTCAGTGCTATGTAAAAGATTGGTTTTGCTCACACACGGGATTTACAGTGTCCCCCTTATTCGTTGATTTTCGCTGGCACTTTCGTACCATAGCACTTGTGATGTTGCCTTGCACTCCGGGTGTGATGCGAGATTGATATCGTGTGGTCTACAACTGCAGTGAGAGCGCCATGGGGGGGAACGTGTAAAGCAGTGCCAGTATAGCAGATTATTGTAACACTGTGAGACTGGCTGAGGATGGACTGTAGAGAAGACACCTGTTCTCACTCACTCGAACACACGCACACATAAACACACACGCACACGCAAATATGTTCGTATATGGGTAGCTAATTTCGTGTGATATGCATGTACACACACACACACACACACACACACACACACACAAAGAAACATTTGTAATTCTATCCTTGTGGGGACCTACAATTCCTTATGGCAACCATTATCCACATGCGCCATGGACTTATTAATATATGGTTTAAAAACACAACACAACAAACACACATACACACAAGTAGTTTCCTTGTCTCTCCAGCTTAACATTTGAAAACAGTTACAGGCCCCCCTTAATAAACGTTTTTGGGTACATCTTTCTCAAGACATTGAAAACCAAAGATATTTTAAGCGGTTTTGTTGGATTTAAGCTCATGTATATATATTTTTTTATAGTAGGTGTTATGGATTTCAACTGAGCTGTAATGGTGCACGTATTCTGGACCGTAATGTAAGGAACAGGAGCCTCAGCAGTTTGCAGCTAAACCCAAATGAATATATACAAAATGATAATAATAACCAACTACATGGTTTTTAATGCCTCCTGAACACATCTGATCGAGTTGAAAAAACGTATTATGCTTGTCTATTTGAACAATAGCCTTAGCGTATTTCATATTAAAAATGACAGTTGCTGGCATTTTTCAATGTGGTGTTTAATGATCAGTACTTGCAGGGACTGTTAGTTCTGTACAACAAAGTGTGGTGGTATTGATAAAACTCCAGCTTCACTTGAATCTTTAGTTAAGCATGACTTTGGCTTTCCAGTAGACTGCAATGGTGATGGTCACAGAGTTGTGGATAAAACATTAAATATATGACACCGCTGCTCTACAAAACCAGCCTACACCACTCAAACAAGCGTTCCATAATGTCCTCCCTACGTGCAGGTTTTTATAGCGTCAGGAACCCAGGAAGAGTAGCGGCTGCTTGGGCCGAGGCTAAACGAGAATCTGAATAAAATGCTGAATACAAGAAGGCACTAATGACTATGATTTAACTGACAGCAAACCGTGTTACTGCAGGCTTGGTTGCATTTTAGACGCACCCACAAAACAGACACACGCCAGCATGTCCCTTTTTCAAAAACACGATACTGAGAGGCTCTCCATGAAACCCCAGTCTGATTCATTTGCGTACAAATTGCCCCAGGCTTTATGCATTGCATTGTATGATGCAAATGCTCAGTTCCATCTTAGATTCATGGGTTTGAATTAAATTGGTCACAACAAAACACCAACAGCATAAGATATTGCCCATAGGCGCATGCACACATGCCGTTCCTTTCCAAAGTCCAACTAGTGTTGCAGATCTAGATTTTTTGTATCTACTGAAACATGCTGATAATCTGAATATGCAAAACTACTGATGTTTCCCAAAAAGGTAATGTGCTCTGAATAATCTTTAAACGGCACAACCAGAAGAGGTCTGGTCATCTTTCCAGATTTCTGCCTAGTTTCCGGCCCTACAAGATACTTTTTGTTTGTCGTTGTGACTACATTTCTTGTTGTTGCTTGCTCTTTGGGGTTTTAAGATGGGTATTTGTATAATCACTGAATGACAACTACTGATATAAAATGGTTTCTTAAAATCCATCTGCTTGAATGACTGTGTAGCACGGACTGATCTAAGAGGTTACCATAAACTTAACTTTAAAAGCCAAAAATAATATTTTCTGGTGTAGAAACTGCATAAAAAAACTTGTGGGCACAGTACTGACAATTTGTATAGTCAAACCAGGACCACAATAAAGCTGTAACAAACAATTTCGGTAATTGATTAAACTGTTGATTATTGTTGCAATTAATTGATTATTTAGATAACAAATTATAGTATTTCATGATAGTTTTTTGTTTTTTCTGATCTTGCACAATGCTGTCTTAGAAAAAATCTAGAAATGTGCAGATATTGTTTTTTCAGGTGCAGATTGATGGCAGACTGTTGAGTTAGAAAGGTAAAAGGAATCAGATAAAATGGACAATGGCAGTACGGAAGAATAATGAAAAGTAAGATATTGTTGAGAATCTTATAGACAGAAAACTTATTGCCTGAAGTACAAAGACGGTATCCTTATATCTCAAGAAATTGTGTTTGATTGTGTGATGCATTTAGCTGAAATATTCCACGACACATGATCCATCCCCAGCTGTGACCTGTAGACAGCTCACCAAGCTCGAAGTTGCACAAATTCCCCACACGTAGTTAGATAGCCTGTCGCTGTAGTGGCGCTACAGTTTCACGCTAACCCCCACGACACCCCCCCACAACGCACACCCATAGCATCTATTCCATAACCCAACAAAAGCCACAGCCCTTGTGAAGCAAAGGAGGAAGCTACTTCGTTAACCTATGACTTTAGGAAATCTCACTCAAAGCTATCTCCAAAACCTGTCAGCCCGGCACACCTCCCAAACACTCTGACCAGTGTGCAGTGCAGTGGCAGGCTCAATTCAGAATGTAGTTTTCAATTAAATACACAAATAAACTCATAACTTCTAGTCCTTGGTGAGAAATCATAGAAAATACTCGCACAATTCTTTTATGAAAATGTGAATGTTTATTTACATTTACTTCCTGAATTGGCCATTTTCTATTTCCCGTTGATCGACCAAAGCCCTGGTGCAGTGCTGTTTGCTCTCTGTCTCGTCGGGATAGTAGTTCAATATGATTCTGTGTGTTTAATAGATCTAACGATGACGAGCTGATATAAGAAATATATCAATCTACCCAACTGCATCTCCAGACCCACACACTGCCATGCCCAGAATACCAAACAACAGGGGGGGGGGGGCACTGGGAGAAGAAGGATGGGAATGCCTCCATTCTGTGCTCTCTGGATTCGTCCCACATGACACCCAATTCATGAGGGGGAAGAGGGGGTATACTTACGTAGTATATCGTATCGTAATGTAAGGAAGTGTAGGTCTTTGGGGAAGGGTTTAACCTTCCTGAAAACTGAACCATTTGGGTTGCACTCCCTGTTTCAGGGAAACATAATGTGTTGCTCTGTGACCTGAGTCATTCCCAGGCTGAAGGAAGAGATGCAGGGGGACAGCTGGAGAAAAGAACAAAGCGAGCTGAAAATATGTTTGAAAACAGGGTAGAGGACGAAGGCGGGTTGGGACTGGAGGATTGGTGGGTGGGGGCTTGCTTGTGTTCAGCGTGATGTAGAGGGAGAAGAGAGTAGTGGGAACAGAATAGAAAGGGAGAGAGGTTGAGAGACAGAGAGAGAGAGGCAGTGAAAGTCAGGGTGAGATGAGAGATAGGCAGAGAGTGAGGGAGAGAGACACAGAGGTTTTAGATGAGAGGAAGAGAGTAGGGGAGAGAGACAGAGGTTTGAGATGAGAGAGATGAAGAGAGTGAGGCAGAGAGACACAGAGGTTTGAGATGAGAGGAAGAGAGTAGGGGAGAGAGACAGAGGTTTGAGATGAGATGAGAGGAAGAGAGTGAGGCAGAGAGACACAGAGGTTTGAGATGAGAGAGAGGAAGAGAGTAGGGGAGAGAGACAGAGGTTTGAGATGAGACAGAGGAAGCAGACCGGGGTAGTCCTGCAATGATAAGTGACTTAACATTCTCTGCACGGCCAAAATGTTTCCATGGCGACCCGGTGAAGGTTTGGGAGGGTAACCCATCACAGAAGGACTGACGGAGAGAAGAAGTGAGATTGTAAAGAACAGAGGAAGTAAAAGAGCAGGACTCAACACATGCAAGTGTCCACGCCTGTAACCTCCGGGGGCCAAGTGTGTTGTGGGGAGGCTCTCCAAGCATCCTGGTTGACGGGGGGACAGGGGGGGGGCTGTGTCTCTGGGGCAGGTCCAGCTGCCTCAGCAAAACTGCAGAATTGCCACTCACATTCCACAGCTCATTCCCACTGACCGCAGGCTGAACGTGGCCACACACTACACACACACAGACATGAACACACACACAGGCTAACAGGCACAGGCTAAATGTAGACATACACACACACACACACACACACACACACACATGAACACACACCGGCAAAAGGTAGCCACACACACAGAAACACGTACATGTATGTTCACACAAACACACAGGCTTTCAAACTTCGGATCAAATAGTAGAATATGCATAGTCATTGAGTTTGTCAGCTCAGGGAGATGTGTTCTGCTGTTCAGGCACATTTAGAGTAAGTCTGACAGATTTGAAATCCCAGACGGAGAAGAGGGTGGATGTGATTCAGACTATGGTACAGTAAGCACTCTCTAGGGAAATGGTCAAGACACTGACATATTTAGAGAAGCTATTCTCAATGATTAAGTGACTGTAACTAAAAAACGACATTCTCATGCATAATTATCCCATGAATCTATCACAGTACACAGGAAGTAATGATGCGTTCCAAATTGCACCCTGTTCCACACGCAGTTAATTGTATAGGGGAGACCCGTTCCACATGCAGTGAATTGTATAGCAGAGACCCGTTCCACATGCAGTGAATTGTATAGCGGAGACCCGTTCCACACGCAGTGAATTGTATAGCGGAGACCCGTTCCACACGCAGTTAATTGTATAGCGGAGACCCGTTCCACATGCAGTGAATTGTATAGCGGAGACCCGTTCCACATGCAGTGAACTGTATAGCGGAGACCCGTTCCACACGCAGTTAATTGTATAGCGGAGACCCGTTCCACACGCAGTTAATTTGATGCGACATTACGACAATGGTACATAAGTAGTACGTTATGTACCAGGGATTTGGGTACAGATTCAGCAGCTTGAACAGTGCATGATAAGTAATGCACGATGGCGATGTCTTGTGCCAGGCCATCTGATCTCGTTCAGAAATAACATAAAATGAAACAATACGTGACTGATAGCGACACAACGCTCGACCACACCACAATGTTATCCTCCCGAAACATCACGCTTGGCTTCATTTACGAAGAAAAATAATCTTGAAGGACATGTTTAATCTCAAAGAGCATTGACCTGTAGATACGGGGTGCTTGGGCTGAGCAGGTTTCTGAAATCAACAGAGATCCCTGTGGAGAACCTCTACCATTTCACAATTAAAGCTCTCCACCAGAGGATTTCTCTGTCGGGATTTCTTGAAAAAAATAATGAAAGAATGGAAGCGAAATGAGCTCTGCTCCTAAACTTTAGGTGGTGGCCAACAATATATTGTTTGTTAGCTGAATCACCATACGTCCATAGAATTTGTATGAGCTTGATGACTAACAATGGCTGGGACCTAATACCAGAGATGTCTAGCAAATTGTATTCACACCCATTGATTGAGTGACCCATACATTGTCAATGAGCCATGCTGTGCACTCTGGGTCAAATATCACAAGTAGACGATTGGGCACTAGGTCAAAAAAACAACATGTGTATGGATTACATTTACAGTAAGTTTAACATTCCAATTACTGTATTTTCCTAGATGTGAGGCAATACATTTTTTTCTCTGTAATGACATTTAGCTTTATAACATTAAGATAAAGTTTTATACTAGCCACCTTGTTTGCCACTGCCATAATTTTCGAAAATATTTCTTAATGAACACTTATCAAAAATACAAATGCAACATATCAAGTGTTGGTTTTGTGTTTCATAACCTGAAATAAAAGAAATTAAAGGAATCGTTCCATATGGATATACAATATTTCTGAAATGCAAATCCCTTTTAGTAAGGGTTTTATTTTGCTTAGACAATCAATCAAGTGTATCAAAGCAGTTTTGTTATTCATTGCTATTCAAGTGGATAAGATGACAACACCCATAAACCTGGGATTTGGAATGTTGAACATTTTAATGAATGCCTCTACCACTACACAATTAAAGCCCTGCTGCAGATAATTTTTCCTTCATGTTTTTCTTGAGAAAAAAGTATAAAAGAAAGCACAGCAAGCACTGCTCCAGCAAATTATTCAAATTAAGATTGTAATTTTACCCAAAGTATCCTTGCTTCATCCGTTGCCTTGCTAGTGTGCATTTGCAAGACTAGATGTGTTCATTATAAACTCTATAATCAGTTTACAACTGTTACAATAACTGCTAAATTAATAAATTACACACCCTTACATTAGTGAGCTAAAATACCAACTTTAACCCAAAGCTTGCAGGCCTTTAGAAATAAGTTGTCCACAGAAGCATAAAGATGTGGATGAATGAAGATGGTTTCACTGTTGCTTTTGAAAAACAAACATTCTGGTTGGCTTAATGGAGTGCAATGTGATGAAAACTGGCTATGGTGATGTCTTAATTACTCTCCCAATCTCTAGACATCGATTTGACATCTAGTTAAATGTGGTGTTGGCTAGTCCTGAAAAAACCTGTGTCTCGGCCATTAATAAATAGCATAGATAATTTAATATCTTTCACCTAGCAACATAAAATTAAAATAAATTGGGTTACAAAATGCCTGCCAAACAGCCTCCCAAATAGGACGTATTGTCCTAGGATTCAACTAAGATCTATTTCTGTTATGGACCTGTTTCTCTGTCTCTCTGAGCTGGTCTAACCATCCAGAAACAAATATCCTAACTCGTGAAAGGCTTTTCCTGTTCAAACTGTCACACACTTTGTAAATAAGTATTGGCAGTGAAATGTTTACTTACAGGCTTTCCCCCAAAAATGCAGCAGTAAAAAGTTGAGAATGAGAGGATGAAATGAGAGAAACTTGCCACGATCCTTAACAATCCCAAATCTGTCAGGTGACACACTGAAATAAGAGAGAGCCACGAACAGTATATGACAAAATTGATGAAGAGGGAAAAGAATTACAATACAATATTGAAAAATAATGATGTAAGCTTTATGTACACCATGAATAATGAATAACAGTAATAATAATAATTATTATTGCATGAATTCAGAGTCCCTGTACCAGTGTTCTACATAGCATCAACATGAGGTTGGCCTTTACTGACTTTTTAAGGGGCTTCTTATTAAACTGACTATTTGTTCAATTTGCTAAAAACATTTTAAAATGACAAACGTGCCAATTGTTTTGCGGGTTTTCCTGGAGCGTGGGCCCTCTCATCTCCCGGATATAAAAGCAAGGGAAGACGCACCGCTTACATAGTACTGTGATTGTCTGTCTGTATTTTGTGTTTTTTTGTGCATGAGATTGTGTGATTGAGTGTGAAATTATGCATTAGAAAAAGAAAGGAGGGAAAATGCGAGGGTGCAGATATTATGCTAATAATGACAGAATTCCCCATTAACTTTGTTGGCATTAATGACTGATCTGCACAAGAAAAAAAACATTAACAAATGTTTATTGACTAGAGGTTGATTTCTTAATCAAACCAGACCAGAAGTGCAAAGTATTATCTGATGTCATTCCTTTCATTTATTTCCTCATTGAGATCTATTTTTTATACGGAGACTAGAAATGTGATTGAATATAAATGACTTACAATATGAGTAAAATAGTTTACCTTCCAAAGGAAGTCTAATACACATGTTTAAAAAGCTGTTTTTCTGTGCAGAAATGGCGGGCTTGTTCTACAACATCATAATTGTAAAAAATGTTTACTTGAGTAGTTGTTGGGCAGCTCATCCTTCTCTAGACTGCAGATTGGACAGTTCATGCCTCTCTAGACTGCAGATTGGACAGTTCATGCATCTCTAGACCGCTGATTGGACAGTTCATGCATCTCTAGAGTGCAGATTGGACAGTTCATGCATCTCTTGACTGCTTATTGGACAGTTCATGCATCTCTAGACTGCTAATTGGACAGTTCATGCATCTCTAGAATGCTGATGGCAAGAGTCAAACTCTTGACTTTATCATCCTGAGTATTTTAAAGAAAAAGTGTACATGAGAAATGTGTCTGAGGTGGGTCTTGTGTATTGTTATTTGAAGTTTTCTCCAGTTTAAGCTTTGACTGGCAATATGAGCGCAGTATAAGTCCACAACATTATTTCCGTCTCCGGCAGATTCCCGAGATGATATAATTAAGCTGCCATTTTCAAAGAGAAGTCAACGCTGAGCTCAATCATTTATTAATAATGCAGAATTCCTACTATTATATCATCTGCCAGAGACTATAGATTAGTAATCACACAGCCGTCTTTCACGACCTGTGAATAATCCACTGTCCTTAAATTCCCTGTATGTCATTAGCCAATGTAACCTGTGAGCAGAGAACACAGAGGCATCTTGGTACGCAGTGGGTGTGATGGTGAGCCAATGATGTCAGATGTGGACGGTGGCGTCCCTCACTTCCCGGGGTCATGACCCTCAGTGAGTACAGGGAAATGGCCTGGAACGGACAACAGACACAGTCGTCTCCTCCAGTTAACACACGCATCTCTGCACACACTTTGTCCACTGCCCAGTCAGGAGGAGGGAGAACGTGTGGGAGGTGGAGAGAGATGGGACGGGAGAGATAGGGAATGAGGGAGAAGGGGGAGCTATATTAAATGAAGAGGAGGGAGAGGAGGGAGTGTGGAGATGGAGGGGGGGGGAGCAAGGTGGAGAGGCAGAGGAGAGAGTGAACGATGTAGGCATAGTCTGGAAGGGAAGAGGACACATGATAGAAAGCAGAACATTTGAACAGAAAGTCTGGAAGAAAGGTATGAATGATGCAATCAAAGAAGAGGGAGCTGTTATTAAAAAATAGTAATATATTATGCGTTACAAAACAACAAAAGTAAGTAAAATTTATTAATCAGTTATTTTGCTTTTAGATTTCTTTATGATAATCAGCCCAAAACTTCACACTCAATAGACTAAACCAGGTGTGGACCTGGTATTTCGCTACAGAGGGATGAAATGGTTTAATTCCAAAATTAAATATAATAGCTGGTATCATAAATTAAACACTTGAATGCTCACTGGGCTCACTTGGTGCTGCTGACTTTGGACCAACCTGTCACTACAAAAGCAGTCAGTGGTTTCGGCATGAGATTAATCTCAGATCAGTATCTGTAATATTATTACAAAAACGGGAACCATACTCTGTTATATCACTCTTTTTCAGGTTCAACCTGACATTATATCTTCTAGAGTACAAATACAATCTCACTTAAGAGCACCGAAAATAATTGCACCTTGATAGACTGAGCCAAGAAACAGGAGTGGGAGCAGAGGAGATAGAGGAGAAGGAGGAGGCAGTGAGGAGTAGGAAGGCAGTAAGCTGGGAGGAGACAGAGAAGGAAGAGGAGGAAGTCGTGGGTGGTGAAGAGAGAGAAGAGGAGGTAGAGGAGGTTGTGATATGTTAGGATAGGGAAGAGGAGGCACTGAAGGGTGACAAGAGAGAAGAGGAGGAGGCAGGGAGGTGGGAGGAGGAGGAAGGCAGTGAGTTGGGAGGACAGGAGGAAGAGGAGGAAGCAGTGACTCGTGAGGAGAGAGCGAAATAGGAGGCAGCGAGGGATGAAGAAAGGGAGAACCTCTGAGAAGTGCACCGCCACATGCACACGATCTAACACGCTCACACACTCCGTCCATCATCTCCGATTTCACCAACAAACAGGACTGATGGTTTCGTTCCAGCCCAATCATCTGGCCTAATGATCTACTTTGTCCTCAATCACCAGTTTGACGGGCGTGGGGGGAGGGGAGATGACACACAAGGGGGCCTGAACACTCGGAGATCCATCTTCCAGACAGGAAGTACTTTGGCGTTACCCAGGGGATGGAGGTAAACATCACAGTGACATCACCTAGTGGCCTTGGTACCCAAGTCACATGACGAGACATGGAAAGATGATACTATGAACACTAAATAGGACACCATCAGACAAGGGGTGGAGAAAAGGTTGGAGTGGGGAAGGCACAGTGTGGTGTAACTAGTCTGTTGCATAAAGCACTTGCTGATAATACTGCCTGGTTTTGACTATTATAGCCCGGCAGAAAACTTCAAAATGTTCTTAAATCCTCACATTTAAAGCCAAAATGAATGCAAGGCAACACAACATTTCACATAAGCTATTATCTTACAGAATCCCCCATCAAAACAAATAACTGAAATAAAAATCGAATATAACAGTACCTTAAAGAACAACACATCTCACCAGGCTTGGAATTTCTTCATTTTAGGGTGCAAGGCCATTTGGCCTTCGGTGTCACAAAAATGTTTAGGGCACAAGTGCCACATGCCAAGGCACAAAGGCCACATGCCAAGGCACAAAGGCCACATGCCAAGGCACAAAGGCCACATGCCAAGGCACAAAGGCCACATGCCAAGGCACAAAGGCCATTGAGTAAAATAGGACATGGAACAAATGCTGCCATGTCTAGTGATGACAACCACTACTTAGTCAGAGCTCTCAAAAAGCACCTTCCAAAACAGAGAGGTTTGAGTCAGGTAAGCACTACGTCAGATACTCATTGGTCTATAGTTAGCTTGCTTACCTGCATGGAGTCCATTCTTGTGGTTGTCCTCAGGTGTGAACAACAAACCAACTTACAAACAAACAAACCGACTGCTGACCGCGAGATTTTGACATATCTTGTACAAGTAAACACAAATTCCTGAGGTACCTAGGCTATGCATTTAAGGTGACAAAACATCAGATCTTCGTTTGAAATTTCCAGTTTACAGATAACTCAAGTACCCAAGGTCCCACAGCATTTAACTTATAAGGCTCAGCCAGAACACCTGGCAACAGAATACGTGAAGTGTTCCACTTGGAGGGAGAGATAAGCTAGCCTGTGGCTTGATAAAGAGCACCCAGTCAGAGGAACTGCAATTCAGTTTCTAATTTAAATGTAAATTTTAATATAACATCTATTAATGTTACATTTAAAAAATGTTAAGTAATTATCAAATAGCATTTCTTTTGTACACAGCTGTTGAAAATACATTAACTGATTAACTGATTACGGCAAACAGACTAGCAAGACTAAATTAGACAGTCTATAGTAGACAGTCTATTGTAAACAGTCTATAGTAAATAGACGATAGTAAACAGTCTATAGTAAACAGTCTATAGTAAACAGTCTATAGTAAACAGGCTATTTTATATAGGCTATATTGTGTCTTTAATGGTATATCAGTTGTGTTAATGACCCCAACCCCAGATACTGCTATAATGTAGTACTGTAATAGTACAATACTGATATTGTACAGTACTACTATAGTATAGTACTGCTACAATATATTTCTGCCACTGTGTAGTACTGCGTAGTACTGCTATTGTAACTGGACGAAGAGGGAGATGTGGAAGTCTGCTGTGTTTACTGTTCACTTAAACAATCTCTTGGATATCGTTGACATTATTTTCAAAGGAAGTTGTTTTTGGATGCAAGCTGCATGTAGAAATGGGTAAGAAACAATACTTTTGTAAACAAACAGAAGCATTAAATCATGTGTTATGCTGATGAATTGATTCTGTTATATTTTTAAACGCCCAATGTATGACTGAAGAAAATAAATGCCCAGGCTATTATAAACCTTTACAGTATATAGACAAATAGTACTATTTTTGGGGCATGAAAATGTGTACTGTAGATGACCACGTCATGCACCCAGTTCTGCTGTCTGATGCACTCTTTCTCATTTGTTTTTATCCCCAGGATGTTGTCCACTCTACCATGGTTTAATGGGCTCCATTGTGCAGGGAAAGAGCAAATACAGACCCATACGTGCAAACCCAATCACATGTCTAATAGTAAACCCAATCTCTAATTAACCTACATGTCCAATACTAAACCCAATGTCCAATAAACCCACATGTCTAATAGTAAACCCAATGTCTAATAAACCTACATGTCCAGTACTAAACCCAATCTATAATAAACCCGCATGTCTAATAGTAAACCCAATGTCTAATAAACCCACATGTGTAGTAGTAAACCCAATGTCTAATAAACCCACATGTCTAATACTAAACCCAATGTCTAATAAACCCACATGTCTAATAGTAAACCCAATGTCTAATAAACCCACATGTCTAATACTAAACCCAATGTCTAATACACCCACATGTCTAATACTAAACCCAATAGCTAATAAACCCACATGTCTAATAGTAAACCCAATTTCTAATAAACCCACATGTCTAATACTAAACCCAATGTCTAATAAACCCACATGTCTAATACTAAACTCAATGTCTAATAAACCTACATGCCTAATACTAAACCCAATGTCTAATAAATCCACATGTCTAATAGTAAACCCAATGTCTAATAAACCCACATGTCTAATACTAAACCCAATTTCTAATACACCCACATGTCTAATACTAAACCCAATATCTAATAAACCCACATGTCTAATAGTAAACCCAATTTATAATACACCCACATGTCTAATACTAAACCCAATGTCTAATAAACCCACATGTCTAATACTAAACCCAATGTCTAATAAACCCACATGTTTAATACTAAACCCAATGTCTAATAAATCCACATGTCTAATAGTAAACCCAATGTCTAATAAACCCACATGTCTAATACTAAACCCAATGTCTAATAAACCGACATATCCAGTAGTACCAGCTTTGGGCTATTGAAGGATAATGTGCACAGCATGAGTAGCCTCAGTCATTCTGTATGAGTCAGTCTCTCCATCATTCTCTCTCTTCCTAGGATGATGTCAAGCCTACCTTTGTTTAATGAGCCCCATTGTGCAGAATAGTTCAAGCCCAGGGAACACTCCCCAACACACACACACACACTCACACACACATGCACATGCACGCAGGCCTGTACATCATCAGAGTGCTAGTGATGTCATTTTTGAATTACTTAACTGAACTGAATCATTCATTGCAGAGAAAAACTGATCTTTTGAATCATAGATTTTTTTTTTAGCAAATCTTTGTGTTCAATTGCTTAATACTGTCTCCTCCGGGGGACCTTATTATTTCCTGTAATAGCACTCAGTTTCCTGTTTTCAGTAAAGAACACAATAATGAAAATAGCAATACTGTATCAACAAATTAACCTTGTTGATTTTTTCAACAATAACCAAATCTGAGGAACTATCCCACTGAAATTAATATGCAGAACAAAATAACAGACTGTATGTCTTCTGTCCACACTTTAGTTGAACTGCTTGGTTAACAGGAGGAAATCAGTGATTCATAGTGATTCATGTAATTCACACCTATTCCTGTCAAATCTCAAAACCATAATTGACACCTCCCTCGAACCAACAGGTCTGTGGACCACGCTGTCAACATGATCCATCGCTACTTTCTCCATCACCTCAACAGCAAAAAGAAGTATATAGCTGGTCTCATCTTACTTTGCAAGTACTCCTCCTCTCTATGGTTTGTGTGTTCAATTAACATTGAGCCAGTAAGACAAAAGAAGAAAATTGTGAACACAACTTTACATTACTCTGGATAAGAGTTTCTGCTGAATTGCATAAATAGAGCTCCGGAAAAAAGGGACCACTGCCACTTTTTCTTTCCTTTCCAAAAAAGTTGGAACTTAAGGTTTTATATAGACATATTTATCTATATATAGATATGTATAGATATGATATGTATAGGTATGATATGTATAGATATGTTAGGTATGATATGCAGGGACGTAGCTATGCCAAATTTAGGCGGGCTTTAGCCCCTCTAAAATATAAATTATCCCCCCGCTAAATAAGTCAATATGTCCGTCAATATATTTTTTCAGTGATTTCTTTTTTCGTCAAAATCTTTTACATCGAAAATTGTCATGAATGGAAATTGTTCAGACAAGTTGCAGTTCGTGAATTTCGACTTGCACGACTGTCCGGACGTCATGTAATATCAAAGTGATCAATCTTCATTTTCTTTACCGAAAGGCGAAAAAAATTGCTAGAACGTTCTAGTAGACACTTCAGAGAAAACTAAGATCTTTCATTTGTAATAAAAATATAAAGAAATTATAATGTAATCCAGCAAAATAGTAAGATGGAAAATAATTGGGAACGGTGGCCGATAAAAGGGGTCGTATTTTTTTGCGACAACACTAACGAACTATTGAAAATGTCCCATTAATGACATCCTTAACATTTGTATGTCACCAATAAACAGCACCAACACATCTACAAAACTCTACGTGTTTCACAGATTCATGTTTGTTTGGGTTTGACGTATTGCAACGTACTCTGTTCAGAGGAATTGACATCCGGTTATAAAATGTTTTTTTTTATTATGATAAAAAAATATGACTTTATTCTGAGATGAATGAGCTAATGACTAAATCTGTTTTTGAAATGACTGAGAATGATTCAGAGACATCTTGCTTAGAAACAGAATATACTGTATGTAGATGTTCATTTACTATAAACTATAGTGGACAAAAGTATTTTGGCTGCATAGTATAGCCATAATTGTGATGGTGTTGGATGGATGAAGACAGAGCAAACTTTAATGTCTTTATTTAGATAGAATTGAAGTCATATTCGATCAGTGTCTCACAAACTATGAGACAGGTATACTTTTAGCCAAACTTGACCAAAAAGAGCCTTATTTTGATATATTGTACACCGGTGTTTCTCTAAAAATACATTATGAAAAGATGTTATGATATGTATAGATATGTATAGGTATAGCTATGTATAGGTATAGATATGTATAGGTATGGCAAACGATATGTTTAGGAAAGTATTGTGGACTTGCAGTGTTCACCATCCTCTCAGAACAAGACACTTTCAAACCAGCCTCAATAATTCACTCAATATGCTGGGAACAGCCTAGAAAAAAATGACACACTGCTAACATCATTTCAGTATCGAGTACAAGGGCAGTGTTGTAATGGATTTCTCAATGCAGTATGTGCTGGAGTATATTCAGTGTATTCACCATCAAGTGGGAATTCTAAATGCAACACCTCGCTAGGTGTCATTTGGTTTTTATTGGTTTACCTGGAATTCAAATTATTATTAAAAAAATGCCTTAGACTTGTTTGTGTTCCTCATTAGACAATCAGTGAAAGTTGTTGATTACACTGTGTTTAGAGCATCCTCCCTGTGATCTCTGAAAGTGTTACATAGGGAAATGTGATTAGCCTTTGAAGTGACTTCGCTAATAGACTTTAATAAAACGATACTCAATCTTGACATCTATTTTAAATTGATGTTAGATTCACTCATGACATTATGAACTTCAACCACTGCTAACTAAACATTTCTGGAAGTAATCAGGGCAAATCAGGGCTTGAGATTTTGTGATTTTCATTTCTAACATGCCTTATGATTACTTGCTCTGATTGTGGCAGCGGAAGTTTCTAGAATTTTAAAGAAAACGTAATTACATACTACAGAATATGACAGTTCCTCTTGCTCGATAGGCTTTTTTCAGGGTGACAAACCACCTAAAATAGAGTATAAAAAGGTGAAATTAATCAATTTCCCCCCCCAAACTGGTCTTTTGACAAATCAGATGTGACAGGTCAAAGTATAGATCATCGGGGTGATTGGGCTGCCTGTTAAAGACAAAGATCTGGTTGAAAACCCATATTAGAACCGAATGAATAGATGATGAAGACCAGTATATGGAACAAGCCATTTCCTCTCAGCATCAAGCACAAAGGCTTTAAGGAAACTTAAATGAGAATAGACTGAATGTTAGGAGTGAAAAATATAGAATATAAAAGCTTTACTTTATAGTCAGAAATAGCAGGTTTATGCCAAATCATTGCTGAACTCTTCAACTTCCTAACTGACTCTGCACAGCTTAGAAGATGATGAGTTGCAAGTAGGCCAATCTTTACAGTGTGGGGCCTGGTGTTGTGTTACTGTTACAGAGTGGGTCTGGTGTTGTGTTACTGTTACAGACTGGGTCTGGTGTTGTGTTACTGTTACAGAGTGGGTCTGGTGTTGTGTTACTGTTACAGAGTGGGTCTGGTGTTGTGTTTCTGTTACAGAGTGGGTCTGGTGTTGTGTTTCTGTTACAGAGTGGGTCTGGTGTTGTGTTTCTGTTACAGAGTGGGTCTGGTGTTGTGTTTCTGTTACAGAGTGGGTCTGGTGTTGTGTTTCTGTTACAGAGTGGGCCTGGTGTTTTGTTTCTGTTACAGAGTAGGCCTGGTGTTTTGTTTCTGTTACAGAGTGGGTCCGGTGTTGTCCTACATTCACAGAGTGGAGTCCTGCGTTGTGTTACTATTACAGAGTGGGTTCTGATGTTGTGTTACAGTTACAGAGTAGGGTATGGTGTTACTGTTATTTATTTATGCAGGGAAAACCAGCTGAGACCAATGTCTCATTTTCAGTGGTGCCCTGTATTACAATAACAAACAGTAAAAATGTGAATAAGAAAATATTTGAAAACTGCTATAAAGCACAGTTTAAAAAAGCAAGGACTACAATTAACTGTAAAATGTTCAGTCAGACATTTATTTAAATGTGCTATGGACACGGTATCCTTCAGTCTAAGGTCATCCTAAAGATCATTCTGAGTTTGAGTGTCACAGAAGGAGAATGTTGTACCTGTCTTAGACTCGGCTCAGCGTACCTCAAGGACTATCCAGTCTTGCAGACGTGTTTGATTAGATCTGTTTTTCAGTAAAATTTTGGAGGTGAGATCATTTTGAAGTTTCTGCAGGACGGCCTTATAAAGAAACAATGAAATGTCTTCCCCTGGAATTCAAGGAATCCCAACCAACAGCAGAAAATAAAAGACAGTGGTGTGTATAAAAGCTTGCCCCAGTAATAAAGTGTAAAGCAGCATGATAAACAGAGTCCAGTCTTTTAAAACAGAAGCTGAGGCATGCATGCATACAATACTGTGTCATCTGCATAGAAGTGAAAATGACATTTTCTCACCAGGTTACAAACAGAATATATATATACGGTAAACAGTAATGGACCCAAAAAACCCTAGTGAACTCCTTTATGAACGGCAATGAGTTTAGATTCACACCCATCTGAAACAACCTATCAACAAGAGAATATGCTTTTGAAACCATAAACAAGTATTCATTCTCATGCCCAATGAAGACTTTTTTTCCAGCAAGACAGAGTGGTCAACAGTGCAAAATGCCTGGGATATGTCAATAAATAAAGCAACATAACCAAGGCCATAGCAATATCATCTACAACCAACATGGTCGCTGTAATAGTACAGGTCTAAAACCAGATTGAAATTTCTTCAATACGTCGTTTTCAGTTTAAAAAAGAATGCAGTTGTATGTTTACTACTGACTTCAATATCTTAGCAAGACAAGACAATTTAGAAATTGGTTGACTATTATCAAGGACACTAGTGTCACCACGTTTATGTAGAGGCAACACATGACACTAGTGTCTCCACCATTATGTAGAGGCAGCACATGACACTAGTGTCTCCACCTTTATGTAGAGGCAGCACATGACACTAGTGTCTCCACCTTTATGTAGAGGCAGCACATTACACTAGTGTCTCCACCTTTATGTAGAGGCAGCACATGACACTAGTGTCACCACGTTTATGTAGAGGCAGCACATGACACTAGTGTCTCCACCTTTATGTAGAGGCAGCACATGACACTAGTGTCTCCACCTTTATGTAGAGGCAGCACATGACACTAGTGTCTCCACCTTTATGTAGAGGCAGCACATGACACTAGTGTCTCCACCATTATCTAGAGGCAACAAATTACACTAGTGTCTCCACCTCTATATAGAGGCAGCACATGTGCAGTTTTCCAAATCATTGGAATGATACCAGTTGACGAATTTAGATTAAATAATAATGAGTTATTGCCCATTTGATAAATGGTGCTGCATTCACCAGCAAGCATGGGTCTAATTTATCAGGACCTGTCGATTTCCTAGCATTTGTAGTTATTAAAGCACCGGGCAATCTATTTTCTGAGAATGGTCTTAGGAAAAAATCTTGACTGTCATCAGAAAAAATAATATTCTGCTTACATTTTCAATTATCGTATGAGGCAGTAGCAGAAGGTTTTTCAAATAGGTTGCCTGCTCTAATAAAGTGGCTATTAAAAGCATCAACAATAGTCTTCTTGTCGGTAATGGGACCCGTCTCCAAGACTAACTTAATTGGTAAAGGGGTGTGTTAGCTGTTCTTCAATGATGTCACTGTTTTACAAAATGTTGCTGAATTTCAATTACACTTACATTCAAGTGAGGCAGACAGTTAGTGGTCCGGTTTGGCTTTTCTAATATACAATAATAATTATAACGCTCTTTTGAATGGAACGTGCATATCAGCAATATAATTAAATGCCCTAGTATTCTGTACTCGGATACAGAGAAGGTCTGGTGTTGTGTTGCTGTTAAGGGGTCTTATGGCCACCAGGTACATCAAATTTCACACGCCCTACATAAATTACATGACTGCTGACTTTTGGAAATGCAGTATATTTAAAAGAAATCAAGATATTTCTTTAAGCCATATCACGCAGCGCAGCCTCAGGCTGAAGCCATGTGTCCCTTCCTGTCACGGTAGGAAATAAATCAAGTCAACTCGAAACGTGCCCTCCCTCCTACACACTCTGCCTGATAAGCCAGTGGGCGTAGAAAACCCCCAGAAAGAAGAAAACTAATATTACATACTCAAATATTTTTCTTTCCTGCAGACAGTCATTGGTAATTGCAGCAGGATATTATATGTGTACAGCTATCTGTGATCCGCCCTAATCAGCCTTTATCCATGTAGTTGACTCTGTACAAACTTGTTCACCAAACATATTGGAACTCCCTGCAAGCCAAACGCATGAAAAACTTTTTCCTGAAAAGAAAATGTTCACAGTTACACAAACATGGACTTCCTGTTTGCAGTGATTTCAATCCCAGTCTACAAACACAATAGCTGAAATGGCATATATTATATTAGCTAGCGGTTGATTAGAGTGGCCTAGAAAGTGTCCGGAGATACAGACAAACACAACGTAGGCAGGACAAAGCCCAATCTGATTGGCCGGGCAGAAGCATTGATTTGGCTAGGCCACCAATCCCATTAATGCAGTATCTCAAAAGAGCAACATCAGTGATCGACTGGTCCAGCCCCATCTATCTACCCAAAGGGAAGACTGACTCAGGTAAATTCAATCGCCTTAAGTAATTCAGCCTGATTCCCTAACTCCCACACAGCCAAACAGACACACACACTGATACACTGTCAGTGATAGATTCACATTTTAACAAGCACTTGCTCTGGGACGGAACGACCGATTTATCGCCTTGCTGGCACTCAACCTTTTGGTACCAGAACATATTCAGTATCAGGGTAATATAGGATTTTTCAAATGTTTTCCTGTTCTGAGGAAAAGTCAGGCTAGACCAATTAGATTATGATTGGCTATTACTGAGTAGGGAGGGGTGCCTGTTTCCCCCATCTTGGAGATACAGTGAAATCCCCAGCTAGCCAGCTTTTTTCTAAATCCAATGGATGGGCTTTAGGATGTATGGGGCTGAGACTGACAGTTGCTCCATCCTCCATATGAATCATACAGTGGTGCTAGGAGGTAAACACTTGTACATTTATAGATTTTTTCGGCGAGACATTTTTATTTAAACAGAGTGTTTCTTTTTAAAGTATTGAAACGGCAAGGCAAATTCCTTTGTTTTTGTTGTTCATTTAAGACATTTGGGTTTAAGATCAAAAGATGAGTATGAGACAAGAGTTCAGAATTTCAGCTTTCATTTCTTGGTATTTAAATCTAGGTACGTTAAACAACTCAGGACATACCACACTTTCTTTGAACCCACCCAGATGTTTCGTGTTGCCCAGGTGTTGCCTTTTAGGTTGATTGTTCAAACATTAAATAGCTCTGCATGACTGGTCTAAGTTTCCATCCTTGGTTTAAACCTATAAAGACTGCATTTCTTGTTAAAGAAGATAAACCAACACAAAGACCAGAGAGTCTGTGGGAGAAAAGCAAGTCATTGTCAAGCTGAGAAAAGAAGGAAAATCGACTAGAGCCATTGGACAAATATTGGGCATAGCAAGCACAACAATTTGGAATGTCCTGAAAAAGAAAGAATCTACTGGTGTACTGAGCAACAGACGTTGAAAGGAGTCGGCCAAGGAAAATAACAGTAGTTGATGACAGAAATATTGTGAGAACCCCCCCCCCAAAAAAAATCAGTAAGTGACAACACCAGCGACCTCCACAGTGCAGGGGTGAAGTTATCACAATCCACTGTTCGAATGTCAGAATTTGACTTGCCATTCCAATACTTTTGGAGGGGACTTTAAACCCTTCAATTCCTCACTCAAAACCTTCCTTTTCAACTTTTTTGTTAGACTAATCCCCCTTATATTTTTTATAGATTTTCTTTTCTTCTCTTCCCTCAGCAAAATAACCCCCTACCTGCAACCACCCCTTCCTCATCTTTTGCTTGTCTTCCAGCCCCACCAACCCTGGAGAAAATGATTTTCTTTGGTACAGTGTCAAGATTAAACCCAATAGACTCCAATCCGCCACTGTCCACAGATCAGCCAGTATTGTATCATATTGTCGGTCCTTTTGCAATACATCCCTCAATCCTGACCGCGATCTTCAACATCTCCATCAGAATAATATCTACTGATACTGCCCCAACGTGTATATTTTCCTCAAAAGCTCATGGACTGTCCCTTTTGCCTGCAAGTACATATGTACATTTTCATTCTGATTTGACAGAAGTTGCAAGAGTTCAGAAATGATCGACTGATGGGAAATAGGGATGATCCAGTGACTCTTGATATATGTGGCTAAGTCCCCAGTCTGGTCTCTTTATATATGTGGCTGAGTCCGCAGTCTGGAATCTTTATATATGTGGCTGAGTCCGCAGTCTGGACTCTTTATATATGTGGATGAGTCCGCAGTCTGGACTTCTTATATATGTGGATGAGTCCGCAGTCTTGACTCCTTATATATGTGGATGAGTCCGCAGTCTGGACTCTTTATATATGTGGATGAGTCCGCAGTCTGGACTTCTTATATATGTGGATGAGTCCGCAGTCTTGACTCCTTATATATGTGGATGAGTCCGCATTCTGGACTCTTTATATATGTGGATGAGTCCGCAGTCTTGACTCCTTATATATGTGGCTGAGTACGCAGTTTGGACTCTTTATATATGTGGCTGAATCTGCAGTCTGGACTTCTTATATATGTGGATGAGTCCGTAGTCTTGACTCCTTATATATGTGGATGAGTCCGCAGACACATTCATTGTTGTTTTATATATCTGATTGTAGACCCAATGCCATGGTATCGCCAAGACTTATTCCCAAATTACTTTATTCGTATATGCCTTAACTGTCAAACTTAATTTGAAACAAAACGTGGCCTTTTAACTTTGTCCGATTGTCAACCATTTTCCTTTCTCAATTCCACACCACTTTTTCTATCTCTCTTTCTCTCTGTGTGGCATTTCCCAGGTGATAGCATGGCACTTCCTCACGCTCCCTAACAGCTGTCATAAAAACACAGTAGACTGAATTCAAATCATCTTGATGAGGTTTAATCGTTTAATACCTTGGACTTGGAGATGTCAAGACTGAATCCCTACATGCCATCGGCCTGTTTCTCATCATCAGCGTGCTCTGCTGCCTCCAACAACGTGCTACGCCACTGACACTGAATGGTAATACAGGAGCAGGGGTGAGACGGGATGCAGGGTGAGACGGGATGCAGGGTGAGAGGGGATGCAGGGTGAGA
>JACXGJ010008001.1:0-28548 GCA_016801105.1 Esox niger | reverse complement strand
GGCACATTTCCTGTTTGACCAGTATAAAGACCCATGTAACCCTTTGTTCGATGATTCTATACTGATTCAGCTCATGCTGCTGAATAGGTTAAGATCCCGGTACCGTATTAATAAATTCTTGCATTAACCCTTCCACTAGGCTTATCTTGCATACTTCTTTTATAAGCATCCACACTAGTATCAATACCAAGATAATTCAGATTAACAAGACCTCTACATGCTTTGTAAGTAGGAAAACCTGCAAAATCAGCAGTTTATCAAATACTTGTTCTCCCCACTATACTCTTGCCGGGAATTGTTGGTGAACATTATTGAACAATATTTGTATAGTTCTATAGTAATTTTCGGACTCTGAAAGTTCCGGTAATATAATTAAGCATGGTCCAGTTATAATTCCTAAAACTATATCATGACAAACAACTTGAGAAACAACAATTACCGCAATGATGTTTATTGCAAATGTTATTAAATGCAGATAAGTCAGAACCACTGTTGAAGCAGGAGGTGAAGAGACTGGATAGGGCAGTTCTTGTATCTGAAAAGCCCCTTGAAAAGAATGATTGCTTCCTTGTTTTTTTCTTGCCGGAGGTTACATTCTCTGTTTTGCCAGTACTTTGATCGAAGACAGTTCCTAAAAAATAATGACGTTTTTGTCTCAAATGGAGTTTCTTTGGATAATTTAACATACTTTCCTATTTGAGGTAGCTATAATTCAGTAAAATGTATATTTTTGTTAAGTATGTGACGTAAGAAACATAAAATTTGGGACAGCTGGTATATTTGAGTGTTGACCTACCTAGTTGACTGACAGGATGGATCTGGTTCTGGGAAGGTTTTGATGCATTTTCCTTTTCCATGCTGACCTTTTGAACGCTAGATAAGAATTTACAGAGTGGAGAGAATTGCACAAAAAGGGTAGAGTATTAAGGTTTACTATCACACTACACAATTAATCATGACATTCTTTAGGAACAAGACCGTGTGTTCTAATGAATCGTAAAACTTCAGGCATGATGGCCTCCGACACAAACTGTACATTTTCTAAAATCATCCCTGCAAGTAGTGTCTTCGTCATCTATAGGGCAGAGATAATGTAGGTAACCTTAAACTGGGTTCTGTAGCCAAGCTCTTTCAAGACAAAGCTATCTAACCTGTCATGTGAATCTTTTCAGTTTCACATTACTGCATGAAAACCAGAAGGTTGCATAAAAGCTGCTGATGGAACTAGTTTGCTCTTATTTTCCCAAACAAGTATAACTGAACACATTCTCTTTTTATAGCAATGACTTAGAAGCAGTTAGGGTTATCTGCCTTGACTCAGGGCAGAACCACACATTTTTCAGGGCTCTGGGATTCATCCAGCAAGCTTTTGGTTTCTGATCAGGTAGATGCTCTAACCAAGGCTTTAATCATTTATTCATATATGATATATTAATCATGATTAACAAATGAATAAAAGAAATACTCACAGGGTCCGCACTGCCAACACTTAGCTGCTTCCATTGTCTGCAGAAGATATCATATTTTAACACAAACATAAATACTAAAACACAATCATGCAAACCATCAGCACAAAAGAAGCCTAGACTTACTCGTCGCTTAGTGTTTCAAGAAACCGGGTGATCATCGGATTTAAAGATTCTTGATAGGATGCAGGGAGTTCAGGAGCCCTGGTGGTCTGTGGGGCACTGGAGACTCACTCCCAATATTCCCACCAGATTGCACCTTTTGATCTGACTCCATAGATGTGGAAGGACCTGTGTGCAACTCATAAAAACTAACTTTTAAAAGGATGACATATAGTCACTATAAGGCTTCCACTCAAATTATCTCCAAATTACCTGTAACTGCAAATAGATTACACGCGGTCAGAAGATCAGTCAATTTCGGACCTCCATCTCTCTCTCTGATCGGCTCCACTGCGTTTCTCTTAATCCTTTTGGTCTTGAAAGACAAAACAGTCAATTCCATTTTGTTTAGAGACACTTCAACACAGCCTTTTCAAAAAAGCAGTAAGACTGATTATTTAATATTTGTAAAAAACACATAGTATGGACAATTTACTGTCCTCAGAGATACTTAAATAGACTGAAAAGACATCACAAAATATCCACATCACTAGCAATCTATTTTCTCACCATGACTCTCTTTTTCCTATCGGACACCTGCTCAGTCTGAGGCAGGAGATCCTTCTTCACTTGACCTCCATTGTCGAGTCGCAGTTCGGGCCAAACAACGCCAACTAGGCTGAGCAGTGTCAGCAGCCAGCTAGCAGGATGTATGGGTTGGTGCTCCATTACAAAGATAGATAATTCAGAATTAAGCCTTCTCGTAGCCATTTCAGAAGAGCTAGGGCATATGATACATTTAATATCACATAAAGGTGTATTGTAAGGACAAACATACCTCCATCTTCTCTCTCACTTTGACTTACTGCCTCCTGCTCCTTAGGAAAGTGATCATTTTGTTGACCACCCTTTGGAGTCCTTTGCATCTTATAGGTCTTTAAATTTCAGTCCCTAAACTGTGGAGTATCTTTTCAATCTTTATTTAAACTCTGATGGGAACAAATAAGAACGTGTGTTATATGTGGCACAAACATTTAGGAGTGTACTTTTGAGTGTTTGTTAACTCTCTGAAGGCCTTGTTTAACTTCAGACAGAGACACACTACACTTTGTACATTTCACCACCATTACACAAACTGTCCGACAAACAACAGAGCTTAAATTTAGACCACTATTAATGAAACATAAACCAAGAGACAGATCTACAGTGTACCAACTTGACCAAACAGCCATATTTCACTCACAAAACTGCATGACGCCAAAATGTTTTGGGCCCATTAAAAACTCCTCTAGCTCCTATCTATAAATCTCTAGTGATGGCCCTGAAATCATGTATATCATGTATGTATGCTTACCTCTTCATTCTCCATGTTAAACAGCACTTCAACGGCTATCGCGTATATTCAATTTTGTGTTATTGAAAAGTAATGGCTAATAAGCCGAGCTGACCGTATTTATACCCAGTCAAGATTTTGCGCTGATGTAACGAAGGCCATTGACTTGTTGACCACGCCCCCTCGTTATACCCCACCCACTGTTAGAGGGACATGCACATTTCGTAACCCATGGTAACCCATTTGTGCGCATTCAGGTAAACTGATCTAGATGCTTGAACTCCCGCAACAATTTATTATTTCGATTCATCAAAATATGTCCATAACTATTTGCCTAGTCTTCCTGCTGCAGGGTTATTTAGCTTTTTCAAATGAAAGCCATGAGAATGCATTCATATTGTAACAACCTTTCTCTCCAGTGGAATGTACTTCTGAGAGACAGTGGGTTTCACTTCAGCTCTCCGTCTTAATTTGCACAGAGATGTAGATATTAAATGGACGATTTGCAATTAAAAGCTTAAGATAGGTGATCTAGTGTGGCAGTACCGGGCTGTACAGAGTTGCAGAGAAAATAGCTGAAGTGCACTTATTTCTAGATAATATGCTAACGGTATCTATCTGTGGCCAGCTACCTTTGTGAAAGCAAGGTTAGCTTTGGCAAAGGTTCATCTTCATTTTTGCTGTCATGGGCTCAATTCTTATGACTACTCCAAGTAGTAAGATAGTAGTTCTACTTGCTTTTATGGTTTTCAAATGGCCAGTGGCAAATGCCTGCTTCATGAATGCTATTTGTTGTGGTAAACTTTTCATGAGAACATTAGTCATTGTAAAGCATTAAGAAATCTTTCTGTAAATGACCCAAATATAGTTTATCTGGTTAAGTCGTTTTCTGACGCCAATCCTTTTATTTAGAAAATTCTGAAACTGGAAGAAAATCTACAGCCACAAAGAGAGAAGGAAAAGGCAGTCAAACAAAGGCATACAGAATTATTGTTTAGCACCTGGCTGTTAGAGGCACAAGCTCTTACTGTGGTGGTTCAAGGTGTATTAAATATGTCATCAAGGGGACAATAAAGCTTTATGAACCAGACAATTATTCAGCCGGAGAAGCTACAACTTCTGCTAGAAAATATTTATATTACTTCGAAAAAATCTGTTCAGCCATTGTTCTATCTGTTTTGGGAAGGTTTTGCTGGTCGAACCAGCAGAAACGAATTGCGCCTAAAATAGCTAATAATGTTAACGCAACTAGCGTGCTACATTTAATTGTACAACAACGTTAGTTTTTCTTTCAAACGTGAATGACATAATTTGTGAAATGAGGGAGGGTGTGGCAACAGCAAATAACGCCTTATATCAAATGATATAACTATTGAGGCGTGACAACCCGAACTCAAAAGTTTTGGTGCGAATAGTCACCTGGGGTGCAAAAAATACAAGAAACAACGCAAATAAACTGCAAAAGACTTGAGAATTATTAAACGTGAAGGTACCAGGAACCCATTATTCTGTAGTGCCACCATAGACTACATGGAGGGAAGGCTCATGGCGATTATGGATAAGAAGGGTGGCTATATCGGTCACTGAATATTATTTTTCATTTGTGGTACTTATTTGTTGCACTCGAGAATAAACAATTAAATTGGATAAATTATTTTTGTAATTTCGTTGCCTAATAATTGTGCACACTTATGTATTACCCTGAGAAAGATGAAAACAAATGTTTCCTTTGTTAAGCATTATTATAACATATATTTTGATATAACTCGCATCATTGGATTTCGGATGCATCCGTGAAGACTTCTACTTCTTCACGGATACAATTTTAGATGCATATAGGCCGAGCTATCATATATAAGTTATTGAAAATGTTTAATGGCATTCATAACTACAACTTCAGCCAATTTTGAATCCGGTGATGTTCCTGCGGTAAGACCCAGAGTGCCCCCGACTCTACGGAAAATTAGTATGAATCGTTAGGATATGATAGCACTGGTTTCTCATTGCAGCCTAAGATGTGCATGCTTTCTTTAATTACAGAAACCAAACATGCACGGTGAAGTGGATAAAATGTATTGCTGTTGTTCATCGCTTTCTACCACATTTGCTCTTGATATTATATTGTACACTGAATAATTTAGTAGTTGTTGGAAAGATAAACAAGGTGAATTCGTTAACATTATTATTTTTGTGAGTCACTTAACAAAGTGCTATTATAGTACACAAGAAGGTTCCACCATGATATAGACATGGAATTAAGAGCTTGGGCAAAAAAATATGAATTCAATGAATTCGTGAATCAAATTATCCGATTATTTTCAAAGAACTGTACTGAATGATTACGTTCACTTCAGTGATTCGGAGTGCCCATCACTACACGCTAGCTGCATGTAACCCTTAAACCTGGTTCATTCTTCTGCGGGTCTAAAACTAACCTCGCTCACAGAAAATCTTGGTTAATGCCCTGAACTACCCAATGTGCAATTTTGCTGTTCATTTTTCATTGCTGATTTCTTTCTTTGTCAATGTTAATCCAGTTAGATCAGGTGTGTACGCAATCGAGTATTTCCAAAACATGGAATAACGGCAGTTTTGACAACCCCAGCTAAAATCCACCCACCATGTAATCTCTAGTCCAGAAGCCAAACCAGTACATCTACAATATCTTGTCTCTTATAATAGGTACACAGATACCTGTTAAGACTGAATATTTTATTCCTCGCTGACTTTTAGTACTAGACACATAAGGGTGCAGAAGGAAACACACTAGATACCCTGAGGAAACTGATGACCAGACCACTTTCAGGGCATGTCGTTCTGAGTCACTTTACTGCTTCCAGTACCTCTACAGTTCAAGCCAATCTCATACAATCTGAAAAACAACTCACTGTTTTGGCACCAATCTTCACTGGCTTCCATATTCGCTAATATTGGCCTTTTTTAAATCCTCTTTATGAAACAATAAATGTTTTTTCCAGTCTGGATGGATGCTGTTCTGTGGTTGGATACAACTTTGACATATCCACTCATGGGACTTCATAAAATTCTCTAATTTACTTTTTTTTTGTCAGTCATTCTTCAATATTCATACTTAAATTGTCTGAATAATAAATGGTGATGTAAGATATTTAATCAATTTGGCAGGAAGCTGTGTAGCATTATATGCCCAATATATGACAACTAAGGTTTGTTCTTGGGCACAACATGACACAGAACGCCTGCATACAGTTCTTTCCATTGTGTATTGGCCATTCACCTGAAATGTCCTGCGTTACTACTCTTATAAACCTGTCTTACAGCTAATCAACATTTAGTGTTTGAACAACCCAGTTTATAATTCTATACTAGAACTCAGGTGCTATAGAGTAAACCAACTGACCCTTGACCCCTTGGCCAAACTACCTGAGCAGAAAATTTAAGGACTGAGACATGGAGTGTTGAAGACTATGTATGCAACATCCAAGTAATATTAAGGAATATTTTAAATACACAGATGCATGTTTGGTATTAGTCGAATGATAAGTGGCATGCTTCTTTAAAGATGTTTAGCCCGGTAGTGTTCTCAGCAGTCAAGGCCCACAGTGAAACATCATGATCCAGAACACTGATGGCCAGAATTGGGGACAGAGGGTTGGGCTCCATACCAACCTGGAATCAGGCTGAGATGAAGAATGGCAAACTATGAAACAGGTGAGTAACAACAAAACTGAAACTGATAATGTACAGATTGTCTGGTTCTTACTTGTTTGTCTGGTTATTACCAAATTTCCTTAAGCAGCAAGGCCCTTTTTATTTGGCATTCATCATCCCACCCACCATTCATCTGTAATTTATCAGACACTATTACACAGAGCAATTTACAGTAGTATTTAGGATAAGGCACCTTGCTTAAAGGCAGTGACATGTTTCACCATGAATTTTAACTAGTAAATTACTCTAAAACCCAGCCTACTTTCTCTGGAAATGTCTCACTTTTTAACCATTCAATTATATCAGTTTGCACTTTGCAACTACCTGGTACTGTATGTGATTTGAGAAGAAACGGTGCCCCCGGTCTTTCGTCATAGGTACTGCAGTTACTTTTTTCTTACTTGTCATTTAGAAACAACTCTTGCCGGAAATTGTTTATTAACCTTATTGATCACTATTGGTATATCTATAGTAATTTGGACTCAGAAGGTTCCGGTAAAATAATTAAGCATGATCCTATTATAATTCCTAAAACTATATCATGAAAAACAACATAAAAAACAACAATTACCACAATGATGTTTATTGCAAATGTTTTTAAATGAAGATTAATCAGAACCACTGTTGAAACACGAGGAGAAGAGACTGGATAGGGCAGTTCTTGTTTCTAAAAAGGCCCTTGAAACAAATGATCGCTTCCTTCTTTCTTTCTTGCCAGAAGTCACATTCTCTGTTTTGCCAGTGGTTTGATCGAAGACAGTCTCTGAAAAATAATAAAGATGTTATTGTCTCAAATGGAGTTCCTTTGCATAATTTAACATACTTTCCCAATTTAGGTAGCTATAATTCAGTAAAATGTATATTTTCATTATGTATATGATGTAAGGAAAATATTTAATTCGGGACAGCTGGTATATTTGAGAATTGAGATACCTAGCAAACTGACAGGATGGGTCTGGTTCTGGGAAGGTTTTGATGCATTGTCGTTTTCCATGCTGACCTTTGAACGCTAGATAAGAATTTGCAGTGTGTTGAAATGCAGAAAAAAGGTACAGTATTAAGGTTTACTATCACACTACACAGTTAATCAAAACAATCTTTGAAATTAGAAGTGGTATGTTTAAGAAACTTATTTGTACCTTAAAAAAGAGTCGAAACTTTTTATTTTCACCGGCCTTTGGAAGCTGGTTGGAAGCATTGCTGCTTCTCCTCTCGATGGACACAGGAGGAACAAGCCCGTGTGTTCTAATGAATTGGAAAACTTCAGGCATGATTACCTCCTGGATGGCCTCTGACACAAACTGGACATTTTCTAAAATCATCCCTGTAAGTAGTGTCTTCATCATCTATAGGGCAGAGATAATGTAGGTAACCTTAAACTAGGTTCTGTAGCCAAGCTCCTTCAAGACAAAGCAATGTAACCTAATGTAATGTGAATCTTTTCAATTTCACACTACCGCATGAAAACCAGAAGGCTGCATAAAAGCTGCTGATGGAACTAGGTAGATGCTCTAACCAAGGCTACCCTGCCACCCTACAGAGCAGGTAGATGCTCTAACCAAGGCTACTCTGCCACCCTACAGAGCAGGTAGATGCTCTAACCAAGGCTACCCTGCCACCCTACAGAGCAGGTAGATGCTCTAACCAAGGCTTTAATCATTTATTCATATATGATACATTAATCATGATTAACAAATGAATAAAAGAAATACTCACAGGGTCCGCACTGCCAACACTTAGCTGCTTCCATTGCCTGCAGAAGATATCATATTTTAACACAAACTTAAATCCTAAAACAAAACATGCAGACCATCAGCACAAAAGAAGCCTAGACTTACTCGTCGGTTAGTGTTTCGAGAAACCGGGTGATCATCGGATTTAAAGAATCTTGATGGGATGCAGGGAGTTCAGGAGCCCTGGTGGTTTGACAGGCACTGGTGACTCTCTCACTCCCAATATTCCCACCAGATTGCACCCGTTGAGCTGACTCCATAGATGTGGAAGGACCTGTGTGCAAAGAGGCATTCACTAAGGTTATTATGTTTTAATCATGTGTCCTGAAGCAAGTATGTTTTAACTTTGAGCGCTGCTGTTCTAAGTAACTAAAAAAGGATGACATATAGTCACTATTAGGCCTCCACTCAAATTGTATCTCTAAATTACCTGTAACTGCAAATAGATTACAAGCAGTCAGAGGATCAGTCAGTTTTGGACCTCCATCTCTTTCACTGATCGGCTCCACTGCGTTTCTCTGGATCCTTATTGTCTTGAAAGACAAAACAGTCCTATTGTTTAGAAACACTTCAATAAAGCCCTTTTAGGAGAGCAGTAAGACTGATTATTTAATATTTGGAAAAAACCTAGTATGGACAATTTACTGTCCTCAGAGATACTTAAATCAACTAAAAAGACACCACAAACTATCCACATCACTAACAATCTATTTTCTCACCATGACTCTCTTTTTCCTATCGGACACCTGCTCAGTCTGAGGCAGGAGATCCTTCTTCACTTGACCTTCATTGTCGAGTCGGAGTTCGGGCCAAACAACGCCAACTAGCCTGAGTAGTGTCAGCAGCCAGGTAGCAGGATGTATGGGTTGGTGCTCCATTACAAAGATAGATAATTTAGAATTACGTTTTCTAATAGCCCTTTGAGAAGAGTTAGGGAATATGATACACACAAAGGTGCATTGACCTTATATATGCCCAGTCAAGATTGTGCGCTAACGATGACGTAACAAAGGCCACCGACTTGTTGACCACGCCCCGGGTTAAACCCCACCCACTGTTTAAGGGACATGCACATTTCGTAACCCATGGTAACATTTGCGCGCGTTGAAAAACTGAGGTAAAAGGATCAAGACACTTGATCTCCCGCAACGATTTATTACTTTGGTTCATATTCATCCAAATATGTCCATAACTATTTGCCTAGTCTTCCTGCTGCAGAGATATGTAGCTATTTCAAATGAAACCATGAAAATTCATTCATATTGTAACAACCTATATCTCCAGTGGAATGCACATCTGGGAGACAGTGAGTTTCAATTCAGCTCTCCGTCTTAATTTGCACAGAGATATAGATATTAAATGGACGATTTGCAATTAACAGCTTAAGATAGGTGATCTAGTGTGGCTGTTCCGGGCTGTACAGAGTTGCAGAGAAAATAGCTAACGTGCACTTTTTTCTAGCTGCATATATGATGTTAACGGTATCTAGCTAGCTATAGTCAGCTTTTTTTGTGAAGGTTAGCTTTGGCAAAGGTTCGTCTTCATTCTCGCTGTCATGGGCTCAATTCTTATGACTATTCCAAATAGTAAGATAGTAGTCCTACTTGCTTATATGCTATTCAAATGGCCAGCAACAAATGCCAGGATCATGGATGCTATTTGTTGTGGTAAACATTTCATAAAAGCAGTCAGTTTAGAGCATTAAGAAATATCTCTATTAGAAAATATTTCGATTAGTTCGAAAGAAACTGTTCAGCCATTGTTGGATCTGTTTTGGGAAGGTTTTGCTGGACGAACCAGCAGAAATGAATTGCGCCTTAAATAGCTAAAAATGTTAACGCAACTAGCGTGCTACATTTAATTGCACAACGACGTTCGTTTTTCATTCATATGTGAAATTATTTGTAAAATGAGTGTGGCAACAGCGAAATAAACTGCAAAAGGCTTGAGAATTATTAAAGGTGAAGCTACCAGGAACCCATTATTCTGTAGTGACACCATAGACTACATGGATGGAAAGCTCATGGAAGGTTTGGATAAGAAGGGTGGCTGAAGCAGCAGAAATAAAATGCGCTATATGTCTATGGAAGTTCGGCGCATCCCTGGGATGGGAGACTACATGTTGCTGTTTTTTCACAGGGCCCTATGATTTGGATCGGATGTTAAATGGGTGTCCAGACTGTGGTCACCATAGGTCTTATGGCACTGATTGTAAGAGAATCGGTGTTTACCTCTGTTATGGCAACATGTCATCTCACAACACCAAGACTTCCTAACCATCCCGGCTTCCAATTGGCTTATTTTCTCTCCTGTAATTATTTGTCAGGTAGATGCTAAATCACAGGCAAATTACCTAGTAAAATAATAAAAGAAACATCTCAACTACTTATCAAAACATCTTTAATTCATCCGTCTTAATTGCTCTATTTCTCCTCACTGTTTCTGGCCATTCCATCAGTCACCATGACTGTCTTGTTTTTTCAGATCTCTGACGTTGCAGACTACCAAAGAACAGACAAGGCCCATTGCAGGGATATTAGGAGTGAAAGATGTTAACAAAACAAGATCTCCACTCACATCACCCTATACTTGGGGGAGATTGGAGAATGGGCTAGCTTTTAGAGTTGTTAAAATCCTCCTAATTTTAAATACTACTGAAAAATACTCCTAACTGTCCCTGCTCAATGCCCACCTGGTTATGTCGCAGGTCTAGACAGTGATGATAGGCCACCTGGTCACCCCTGTCTTTGTCTACCTGGTTGTGCAGTTGATCTGGATTCTGCCTAAAGACTCAGTCTACCTGTATTTACTGACACACCAGTAATTAGAACATGCAGTATTGGCCCAAAACGGTCATGTAGTATTATATATTTCACCCCTTAAAATCAGGCTCTTCTAAGTTTCTTCCATAGGTTCCGTTCCCACTAGTGTTTTTGTGCATAGTCACTGCACCAATTATTTTTGAGTATATGCACTTTGTGACAGCTGCCAATGTAAATGGGGTTTTATCAAATTAATCTGAGGAACTGAAACCACCAGAGGGTGAATGGAGCAATTTATAACCCACCCAACAGACGGGCTGTATTACAATAATAAATCCTCATGCTCGGATTTGTATTGAACACTGAAGACAACCTTCCAACATGAACATGTACAGAATATAAAGGAGAACCACTAGAGAATACATACAGAAACTACAGCAAAGTCAGTGTTCAATTTGATATTACTGCTGACAATCTTTCAAGCAGAAGATTAACACAAATTGCCAGCAATGAATTGGGTGGTCAGCCTGGCAGAATTTCTGTTGAAACTGAGGACCAGCCTGTCCCTCAATCAGTAAAATGTTTTAGGTTCTAGTCCAGTTTATATATGTCAATCACATGAATGTCTGGACCTATTCACACCGCACAGTCATTTTGGAGTCTTCTTAGAATCGAACATCAGCAACACTGTCAGACTGGCAGAACAATTAAAACTCCCCAATTTGAATACTACCTCGGTCTGAAATAAAATATATTCAACACTAGTTTTAAGTGTGTAATTTATTTTTTACATTAGCAATTAAATTAAGAGCTTAATGATGTTTACATTATATCATCTCAGTAGTATATAATTATAATCTGGGTTGTTCAAACACTAAATGTTGATTAGCTATAAGATCTGGTACAAGTTAAAAACAGGTTTGTCATAGTAGTAACGCAGGACGTTTCAAGTATCTGGCCAATAAACAATGACTATGCTGATATAAAAAGAGCTTTATAAAAAAAGCTATTGATTGAACAAAACATTTCTATCAATGGAGAAAGGAAGGTATCGTAACTGTAAAGGGGTTTCCTTTTGACAGAGTACTCATGGACCCACAGACAAAAACTCTTAACTCTGTGGTTACAGAAAGCTGAGGCATGAGTAAGAGCTCCCAGCAGCTCTGTTTCTGGAAACTTCTCACTTTTCAACCATTCAATTATTTCGGAGTTTGCACTTTTCAACTTCCTGATACTGTATGTGATTAGAGAAGAAAAGGTGCCCCCAGTCTTTTCGTCATAGGTACTGCAGTTACTTTTTTCTTAAATGTGCAATGCTTCTTTAAAGATGTTTAGCCGGGTAGTGTTCTCAGCAGTCAGGGCCCACAGTGAAACATCATGATCCAAAACACTGATGGCCAGAATTGGGGACGGGTGGTTGGGCTCCATACCAACCTGGAAACAGGCTTAAATGAAGAATGGCAAACTATGAGATAAGTGTGTAACAACAGTGAAACTGATTCTGTACAGATTGTCTGGTTATTACCAAATTTCCTTAAGCAGCAAGGCCGTTTTTATTTGGCCTTCATCATCCCACCCACCATTAATCTGTACAAATATTTCAATTTTACTAATTTATCAGTCACTATTACACAGAGCCGTTTACAGTAGTATTTAGGAGTAGATACCTTGCTTGTTATACTATGTTATATTATGATGCTTGGAGAATCTTAACTAGCAAATTACTCTAAAACCAAGCCCCGTTTACTCCAAATACTGGGTGACGTGAGCAGAGATATTGTTTTGTTAACATCTTTTAGTCCCAATACTGTTGCAATGGGCCTTGTGTGTCCTTTGGTAGTTGGCAATGTCAGAGCTCTGAAAAAAAAAACAGTTTTGGTGACTGGTGATATGGACCAGAAATTGTAAAGAGAAATAGCTATTAAGACAGATTAATTAAAGATGTTTTGATAAGTAGGTGAGATTTTTATTTTATCTAGCCTGTTATTTAACTACGTAAGTTACCTGAGAACAAATTCTAGTTTACAGAATCAACCTGGGAAATTGTTGATTCTGGAGCAAAGAAGATCAACCAGTTGGAAGCTGAGGCCATGCTGTTATTAGATTTGGACACCCTGGACACCCATTTAACATCCAATCCAAATCACAACACCCTGTGCAGAACACAGAAGCAACATGTAGTCTCCCATCTCAGGACCGACCAGGCCCGACCTTGCTTAACTTCAGATGCATAAGCCAGCAGTGGGAAGCAGAGAACTTCCATAGACATATAGAGAGTACTTCTTCAGTTTGCCATGTTTGTCCTTCTCACTAACATTTAACGAATAAAATATTCTACAGTTATACAATTCTACAGTTATACACAAGCTAACATACATATAATACAAAAGTAATGATGCTCACTTTACAAAGCATCTTTAACTAAAGCTCTTACCTGAATTAAATGGATGTGCAAGCCAGGTTGTCCTGGTTGAGACAATACGGCGTCACTGGGACGGTGATGCGGTTGGCAACCTCAATTATTTTGAGAAGCTTTTTTGGGGAATCAGATATCGCACGCCTCTAAACAATGAGCAGCAACGGTGTTTTCTTTTTTGCCTAATGTACTTTCCATCCGCCAGAAATGTGCGCTCCTTTCTATATTCAAATTCAGTGATTCAGTGCTGCTGTTGCTTTGGTCAAACTGTGAGATAACCACGCCCATTCGAATATACCAAATGGAAATGTGTCATGAAATACAGTATTTTGAAGCAAAAACCTATGTATTTATGTATTCCATCATTTATATACTTATAGCCTCACTTCTTTATTTCAGGATGTATTTCATAGCCATATTCATTTATTTAATATGGTATTCCATAGTTTCGAATTTCCTTTGTCACAAAGAAATAAACCATGCCATTTTGGATGTGATTTTTTGGCAATGTTTAACATAACATAATATACATTAAAGCAGTTTTTTGTATTATGATATATCGAAAAAATATTACTTCATAAAAATCACGAATATCTTAAGTAATGTAAATAAAGCTTACAAACTGGAAAAAAAAGTTACAAACTGGAAAAAACTGAAAGAATAACATTCCGAGCTTGGTGCCGGAAAATAATTTACTGTCGTGTGTGTGCCTCATGTTATGTAAATTTACAATCAAAGATGAATTCTGCCCTTCTCGGCAGACAGCTGTTTGTTTGGTCTCTCGAGTGCTTAGCAAATGTTCCCGGAAATAAGGAAGTTTGGAGTAGGTGAGTTTGGAAGTTGTGTGCTTCAGCTCGCTTCATCCGCACAACGGAATCACGTACTACCAATGACAGACACTGAAGATCAATAATCTGCGTGTGTTTTAAATACACCATGTTTAATAAAAGTTCACATTTAATAAGAAAGATAAATAAAGCAAATTCAAAATTTTTAAATGAAGAAAAAACGAAACCAGTGCTTTATTTTCCTTCTCTCCCCTTTGCACATTTTTACCGTCCCGTCGTCTTGGTTACAGTGTTTAGTCAGGGGCCAGAAGACGCGATGGCAACGTCTAGTTTTACAGTTAAGATCTAGTCAATTAATCGGCGTACTAATATGCAATGGGACTGGTTCCATTGAGAGCGTTTACTGACGGTTTCTTTTTTAACTGTCAAAGAAATGTCTGACATCCTCAAAAACCAAGATGAGTTGGGAAACGTTTTAGTCCAGGTAGCTTCACAAACGACGTTACATTTTGCTGGGTTGTTATCGTTACCTTTCTAGCTAGCGAGCTGGTTTGTATTGTTATAACCGTTTGACTGAATTTGTTAGCTATTTATTTCTATAGTGTTTAAGATGAACCTAACATCATAGTTAGATTGTTGTTTAATGACTTGAAGAGCCGCCTTGATTTGCTATTTTGAAGGGGGTGATTTTTTTATGTTCTCTTGCGTTGGTGTTTATCAACAGGTGCAGGATGACTTGAGACAGCTGAGGCGCAGTCTGGGCCGCATCACTTTCGAAAGTAACGGAGAGACCGTGGACATCCAGGTCTTGGACACAGCCATCCGCAGAACAGAGTGTGTGATCAGGGTATGAACACATTTTATTATTGAATTTTCTCCCACATGTCTAGTCAAATCACAATTGCAGACACACACGCAGACACACACAAATACAATGTAGTGAGCACTTGCATAAAAATAATTTCTGTATGACTCTCACCCTTGAACATTTGTTTCCAGAGCCGTGCAGAGCAGTATCTGAACAAAGTCAATAAACAAGTACTGATTCTTCCTGTCATTGAAGACATACACAAACAGAACACACAGATCTCCAAATGGTAAGTAGTTTTCTTGCGACTCCCAAAATTACTGTTGTGTGGGTACAGCGTGATACTAATGTATGCTATGCAGGAGGCCTCCTGTGGAGAGTATCCCAGACAAGCGTCCTCAGAGAGGCCAGGGTGTGGGGCCTTCACCAGGGGAGAAGGTGAATACTAAAAGTCATCCACATTTAAACTAGATATGTCACTTCTCATCACTAAACCTATACTTGGTGACCCTGGCAAGTCCAAACAGATCATCATAAGTTAATCATAATAAATTCTGTGAGCAAGACATTTCTTTTGTACTTTGTTTGAGTGACTCTTTACTGTTGGTAAAGCAGACTAAGATAATGACATCAACAATAACAGACTACTGAGTGATAGTAATGGCAGTCTCTTTCCCTCATTATAGCACAAGGAAGCATTGACCCTGCGTCTGCTGCATAATCCCATTCATCCACAGACAAGGACTGTGATGCATGAACGCTTTGGGATTCAGCTTCCTGATCTACAAAAGAGATCTGGCACATCAGTGAGTAACTGTCCGGAGACTGACCGACAGGATGGAATGGGGACTGACCGACAGGATGGAATGGGGACTGACCGACAGGATGGAATGGGGACTGACCGACAGGATGGAATGGGGACTGACCGATAGGATGGAATGGGGACTGACTGATGGGATGGAATGAGAATTGATCAGACCAGATGGAATGAGGACTGACAGACGGAATGGAAGGAGGACTGACAGGCAGGGTGGTGTTACAAGATGCAGCTGTGGAACAGAACATCAATGAGCCTTGGTAAAAAAGTGTTCTCTGCAAAGGGAATGGGGTGTAATTTGAATAGGGATATGGTGTTATTTGAATAGGGATATGGTGTTATTTGAATAGGGATATGGTGTTATTTGGATAGGGAATATGGTGTTATTTGGATAGGTAAGGGCCTCTGGTATTGTCATTGGGAAGGGCAGTGAAGCTGACCATCTGAAACAGAGGAGAAACAGGAGAGCGGGATCTGGCAGCACATCAGCATTCTCAGCATTCTCAGTAGGAAGGTGGTGTGGCTTGATTGATGAGGTGAGGGTGGTTGCATTACAGCTGTCAGGACAGGGAGAGGGGTGGGGATCTGGTCCCTCCCGCCAATAAGATAAGACAACCGTGGCAAAAATCAACCAATGTAACCAATGTCTCTCTGTCTCCCTGCTCTCTACCAACTCTCTTGCTTTTTTATACGGTGTCTCTATCTGTCTTTCTGTCTATTTGGCTGTCTGACTTGAAACAGCTGTTTGCCTGTGAGGAAAAGGGGCTCCCTGATGGCCTGTCTCCTGTCTATCGGATTGGCCAGGTGGTCTGTCAGAGAGCTCAGTGGTCTGAAGATAAACATCTTGGCCAGCATCAGGGGCACGTTCAGCAGGATACATTTTAGCATGTCTTTCTGCAACATTAGACAACGTAACCCAGCTTTTGAGTTTGAAGGAACCGATTTTAAGGCCAAACAAATACAAGAAAAATGTGTTCAAAACAAACCTGTTTATTCTGACTCAAAGAAGTGCGGCCAGCATTGTGATGGATGGCTGCATGGAAATAACTTGTTGGCCAGTTTACAATGTCATTAGTGTTCCTGTTTAATGAATGCACACAAATCTGTTGGTTGTAATCATAAACATGAAACACACACTCATTTACACATTGCATGAGCTCTCACACGCAAACACACACAATCACTTCTAGAGCAATGTCCTGACATGTAAAACCTGCCATTAGTCTGGTGAATGTCTGGTAACTTCTCCCTTTGCCCTGATGCAGAAAGTTTGGTTTGGAAGAACCCCAACTCTAGTTCGTGATCCATAACAAACAGCATCCAGGAGAACAAGCGAACGAGTTGGAAGTGTCCACACAATGCGTTCTCTGTAGTAATTTATGGCACATGTTTTATTTTTTTTAACCTCCCTAAGTTTGTGATCTCAAGCTAACTGCTTAATAGCTCTGGTCTCTGTGATGGGCAGAGCTCCTTGTCTCTGATTGGGTTTTAACGGTTTGGTGGCTGGTTTTGTTGTTCTCTGATTGGATGTAAAGTTTTTGTGGCTTGTGCTGTTAACGTATTGGATATGTGAAGGATTTGGTAGCTGGTGTTATTGTTCTCTGTTTACATGTTTTGGGTTTGGAGGCTGGTATTGTTTTTTTCTTATTGGATGTCAAGGGTTTGGTGGCTGGTTTTGTTGTTTTCTCATTGAATGTGAAGGGTGTGGAAGTTGGTGTTGTTTTCTTATTAAATGTGAAGGGTTTGGGTCTGGTGGGGTTGTTTTCTTATTGAATGTGAATGGTTTGGAGGCTGGTGTTATGGTTCTCTCATTGGATGTCAAGGATTTTGAGGTTGTAGTTGTTGGTTTCTCATTGAATGTGAAGGGTTTGGAGGCTGGTGTTATGGTTCTCTCATTGGATGCAAAGGCTTTAGAGGCTGGTGTTGTTGTTTTCTCATTGGATGTGAAGGGTGTGGAGGCTGGTGTTATGGTTCTCTCATTGGATGCGAAGGCTTTAGAGTCTGGTGTTGTTGTTTTCTCATTGGATGTGAAGCGTTTGGAGGCTGGTGTTGTTCTCTTTTTGATGTGTAAGGTTTGTTGTCGTGTATTTCCTCTGGGTGTAAAAGGTTTCAGGCTGATTGCTTTTGGATTAGTATGCATTGTTATACAATCAGGCCTTCTCAAATATGTAAATGAAAGGGTGTTTGTATTTGAAAAATGCAGAAATGACTGATTATTTAGAATTTGATTTGGAATACGGGAAGTTTTATTCCATGTCAAATGCTCGCTGAAGAGAGGTAAGCTGAAGAGACCGCTAACCAGACTTCAAGAACTGTCAATGTCGTTTAAATTGACAAATTTGAATTACACAGTACTTTCTGAATTTCACCTCTGAATATTTCCTGTGACTTTGTTCCTGTGTTCAGGTTGCGTCTCATAGGGTGGTGACTGGGCGCACAGTAGGCAGTCTGGCAGTGTGGCCTGGCAGGCCTCCCCACCACCTGTATCCAGGTCAGCCCCTGTCTGATGAAGACATGAGAGCAGGTGGGGAGAATCACTGGCACTTTTACTATCCAGCCAATATCACCATTACCATCCAGCCAATATCACCATAATATCAATATCACCGTTACCATCCAAACCATGTCACCGTAACCATCTAACCCAAGTCACCGTTACCATCCAAACCATATTACTGTTACCATCCAACAAATAAACCAATATCACTTTTACCATCCAGCCAATATCACCATTATCATGCAACCACTATCACTGTTACCCACCCACTGTTACTGATGGTGTGGTTGGATGGTGCAGTCTAAGGGTGTGGTAGGATGGTATGGTAGGAGGGCACGGTATGCTTATACAGTCTGATGGTCCGGTAGGATGGTACAGTCTGATGCTACGGTAGAATGGTACAGTCTGATGGCACGGTAGGATGGTACAGTCTGATGGTATGGTAGGATGGTACATTCTGAAGGTATGGTAGGATGGTACAGTCTGATGGCACGGTAGGATGGTACAGTCTGATGGTATGGTAGGATGGTACATTCTGAAGGTATGGTAGGATGGTACAGTCTGATGGCACGGTAGGATGGTACAGTCTGATGGTATGGTAGGATGGTACATTCTGAAGGTATGGTAGGATGGTACAGTCTGATGGCACGGTAGGATGGTACGGTCTGATGGCACGGTATGCCATAGTGATTGAGTTCTACCATATCATGCTACAATGCTAACAGTCTCATGATGTTGCAGGGATTGCCAGCTCCACTGCAGAACTGTGTCTGTTCAGAACCCCTGTTCAGTCCAAGGCTGCTCAGCTGCACCCCAGATACAACAGCTGCTCCTACAAGATTCGTGAGTTCTGTTCTGTACTTCACTAGCATTGACACAATTGGCACATCACACTGTAGGATGTTTTATCTAGGATCAGTTTTTCTACACAGATTCCACACACTCTTCCTTACCCAAAATGTTTCTAATAATTACTGCTATAATCCTATCTCCACCTAGACTCTTCAGAACATAGACAGCATACCCTTCGCCTGCTGGTCCTTGTTCATTCTGTCTTAATGTATAAAAAATGAAACCCTTTTTTTTACCATGTTCATTTTGCTTTGTTTGTATTACTGTTACTTTTTACTTTTACGTGTTGTTGGTAGTGTGACCTACTTTACATGGTAATGTGACACTTACTGGAGTGTATTGGAGTGACTGAATATAATAAACACAGAAAAATAAGGAAGAACAATGTCACTATTTACCCGTCAGCCCCAACAATGCAGGGTCTGCGGGAGTTGACCAGCGGAAAGGATTCTGGCCCCTCCCACTGTCACAACAGGAGCTCACAGGATTCCCTGCCCACCTGCACCACCCACACCCCTCCTCCTTCTGCAGCCTCTAAAAGCTCCAACCACACCTCCAGGCTTACCCCCCTCAACCCTCAGGTACCACCTTACCCCCTCAGTCCTCAGGTACCACCTTACCCCCTCAGTCCTCAGGTACCACCTTACCCCCTCAGTCCTCAGGTACCACCTTACCCCCTCAGTCCTCAGGTACCACCTTACCCCCTCAGTCCTCATGTACCACCTTACCCCCTCAGTCCTCAGGTACCACCTTACCCCCTCAGTCCTCAGGTACCACCCCTTTCAACCCTTGTCTTGGTTCTGTGTTCTATAATCGAGTGTTCTCAATACCTTGTCCTCTTCCAGGGTTCCCCTGCTCTAATACCCGTGTCCATCAGTAATCTGTCGTTCACCATCCTTGAGGGCCACATCAACCCTGCGGCCCCAGACTTCTGTCGCTTCAAGCAGCACTGCTGTCTGTGCTGGGGCCTGCTGGTGGATGTGCTGCAGATGTTGGAGAGGCTGCTGAGAGAATATGCCGTCCCCACAGCCCGTGTCCACGGAACCAGGCTGCTAGAACTGGTCCAGGTGGGTCCCTGCTGTCCTGTCATCCTGGTTTTAACATCTTCATGAGTAGAACCGGTCTCCTAATCAGCTGAGCTGTTACAAAAGGATGTCAACCTCTTTCTCCAGGGTAGGGATCTGGACAGTGCTGCAGGAGAAAGAGGAGGAGCGGCAGAAGGTGGTGATCTGGCTACTAGTAGCAGTTCAGCTGAGCGCCTCATCTCTGTGTTGGAGAACAGGGAGGAGGTTTGGGACCTGTTGCAACGACCAGGGCAGCGCTATCGAGGGGAGGGAGGAGTGGACGCTGCCGCCACACACATCCAAAGCTGCTGGAGGCGCCACGTGGCCCGTGCCTCCTACTTGCTCTACCGCCGGAGGAGGTGGGCGGCGGGGACCATCTCCATCTCCTGGCTGATGCACACCCAGCGGGCCCGCGTCAGGAGGAGCCTGCAGGAGAGCAGGAGGAGACACCTGGAGAACTACCGCATCAGGGCTCAGGTACACACATACACACACACACACACACACACACTTGTTTAACTTTTCTTCCCAGACTTGGCAGGGATTCAGCGATGGTGTTTGGAGAGGAATTGAGGCCCCTGGACGTACTGACACGGTTACACAGTCCTTACGACAGTAGGCCTTTTCACACTGCATTGTTCCTAGCCCCAGGCTAAGACTGGCCCTGTGTTGGCCTAGCCTGTGTTCAACCAAGCCCTGGGCTAACAGACAAACACGACGCAATTATTTATGACAAGCTACAAATGTTACATTCTTTCTTTCATGCGAATAACATTACAGTACTTCACTGACAAGCGATTAGTGTTATTCAATTAGGCACTTTTTGATGGCTGATCAAGAAACCCACGCTATCGGCGTTTGCTTTGACAACTTTGTTAAAACTTTGCAACGAAAGAAACACAGCGACAAGAAAATACCAATATAACAGCAGAGAATATAAATAGTCAACCTTAATCCTTTTGACATATTTGCTAGATTTACATCAAATCCAAGCTGCATTAAATACTTAGCTAAAAGTACTTTATGCATACTGTATACTGAAACAAGGAACGTTGGCCGGGACCAAAACAGCAATACAGTTTAGCTGTTCGTAAAGGCTTGATTTCCTCGTGTTAATGTAGTATATGGGCAGTTTTTGTGATTGGACAATAAATGTTCTATGATTTTGTTCTTTGTTCCAGAGTGTGGTTATTTCGTCACCGTGTTTCTGGGGCTAGCCCTGAAAGGTTGTTGCTAAACCTGCTCCAGAGCAGTGCCAGCTAGCCCTACGGTTGGTGCTAGCTCACTTCAAAAGGTGAACACTTGCTTAGCCCTGGGCTTAGGAGGCTCAAAGCCCTGGGCTCATTTGCAGTGTGATGATGCCTATTAACCCTCTAAGTGCAGTCCTCAGTACAGGGTCCTCTGGTTGAGGAGAAGTGCTTGTCCTGACGGCATCCTGCCCAGTTATCTCCTCCATGATATTGGGGGTCACCAGCTGTCTGTATCTGTGCATTTGATTGTGTGTTCGAGTGTGTGTGGGTGTGTCTGTGTATGCCTTCATGCATGTACAATCCCTGTTGCTCACTGATCTCTCTTCTTCAGTATTTGTCAGCCAACTGGAAACATATCCAATCTTCCAGGAGGACCATCATACACATCCCATCATTAGGTACGTGTAACATCCAGTCTTCTAGGAGGACAATCAACCACATCCCATCATTAGGTTTGTAACACATCCAACATTCCAATAGGACAATCATACACATCCCATCATCAGGTATGTTTAACATCCAGTCTTCTTGGGGGACAATCATACACATCCCATCATCTCTGCAGGAGTGTCTGATTGCTGGTTAGTGAGAAAACAGAATGGAACTTTTAATTTGGACATTTGATTAAATCAAATGAATAGACATTCGCTGTTGGTACATCACATATTTGAAGGGGACAATGGAGGAGGTAACTGATCAGCTGTTATATCAAAATGAGCGTAGCTTAGTGCAAAGCTAACAACTTTGAGTTTAAAATTACAATCAGCCTTGCATTGTCAATCATTACTAAATGATTGTTTAAAATTATTATCGGGGCTAATTACAAGCAGATGGAAGGTTTTGTGTGCACTCAGGGTGTCAGAGGATGAAAGTGCTTTGTGTGTGTGTGTGTGTGTGTGTGTGTGTGTGTGTGCATGCTGCTGTGTTCTGCTAAGAAAAGATAATTAGCTAGTTGAACCCCATCGTTGTTAATTAGCAGAAAGCCAATCATTTAATTTAATTTAATTACCTTGATCCTTCAGAGGATTCTCTGTCTCTGTGCCGGGTGGACCTCCAGACTCAGACACAGAGTGAAGTCCTGTCAGTCTGTCTCAATGCCGAGTGGACCTCCAGACTCAGACACAGAGTGAAGTCCTGCCAGTCTGTCTCAATGCCGAGTGGACCTCCAGACAGTCCTGTCTGTCTGTCTCTGTGTCTGAGTGTGTTGATGGCTGAACATGACTCCCCCTGGCTTCTGGTTCTGGACCTGTCAGGCCCTGGTTCTATGTTAGGTTCAGCCTGAAGGTTTTGGACCCAACAGGCCACTCCAAGTTGCAGCTCGATCTCATTCAGTTTGAGGTTGTGACCCTGGTGTGCTCTGTTCCCTGCCTATCAGGTTGTAGCTCTACCATCATTCAGTTTGAGGTTGTGACCCTGGTGTGCTCTGTTCCCTGCCTATCAGGTTGTAGCTCTCCCATCATTCAGTTTGAGGTTGTGACCCTGGTGTGCTCTGTTCCCTGTCCGTCAGGTTACTCCCAGTCACAGCGTTTCAGCCTGAAGGGTTTTGACATCCTGCAGAATGTTCAGATGGGGCGGCTGTGTGATGTCAGAGGTATGGAGATAGAGGTGTCTGCTGAATCAAATGCAGTAACTATTAGAAAGAAGGGTGTGGAGCCTTGCTTGAATCTCCTACTAAGACCATCCTCTGCCCTGACTTGTCCTGCTATGCCTTGTGTGTAGACGACAACTTGGAGGTGATCTATGTGTCTCCAGTGCGTTTGGGGGATGACCTGTTCCAGTATTACAGCCATCTGATTGGCCTGTACCAGGGGGCCGGAGTAGAGCACAGAGACTCAGCGGGACCTAGGGTCGGAGCCAGCACTCAGGCCCCCATGTCCAAACGCTTCACCATTCTAATGCCAGATGCCCTGGAAGACTTCCCGGTGAGGAGGAAAAGTAACACAGTGGAGACATGGTTACAGTCATACCTTTGACACTTAAACACAGACCACTTAAACACAGACCAAATATTATAATAGATGAACAGTATTTAAACAACAGACCTAAAATTGTATTAGATGAAGTGTTTTTAAACAACATTCCTAATAATATAGTAAGTGAATAGTATTTAAACAACATATCTAAAAGTATAATAGATTAACAATATTTAAACAAAATACCTAATATTATAATAGATTAACAGTATTTAAACAAAAAAACAAATATTATAGTAGCTGAACAGTATTTAAACAACAGACCAAATATTATAGTAGCTGAACAGTATTTAAACAACAGACCAAATATTATAGTAGCTGAACAGTATTTACACAACAGACCAAATATTATAGTTGCTGAACAGTATTTAAACAACAGACCAAATGTTATAGTAGCTGAATAGTATTTAAACCACATACCTAATATTATACTAGATTAACAGTATTTTAACAATATACCTAATATTATAATAGATGAACAGTATTTAAACAACATACCTAATATTGTATTTGATGAAGAGTATTTAAACCACATTCCTAATAATATAGTAGCTGAACAGTATTTAAACAACATATCTAAAATTATAATAGATTAACAATATTTAAACAAAATACCTAATATTATAATTGATTAACAGTATTTAAACAACATACCTAATATTGTAGTAGATGAAGAGTATTTAAACAACAGACCAAATATTATAGTAGCTGAACAATATTTAAACAACAGACCAAATATTATAGTAGATTAACAGTATTTAAACAACAGACCATATATTATAGTAGCTGAACAGTATTTAAACAACAGACCAAATATTATAGTAGCTGAACAGTATTTAAACAACAGACCAAATGTTATAGTAGCTGAATAGTATTTAAACCACATACCTTAATATTATACTAGATTAACAGTATTTTAACAAGATACCTAATATTATAATAGATGAACAGTATTTAAACAACATACCTAATATTGTAGTAGATGAAGAGTATTTAACTAACATTCCTAATAATATAGTAGCTGAACAGTATTTAAACAACATATCTAAAATTATAATAGATTAACAATATTTAAACAACATACCTAATTATAATTGATTAACAGTATTTAAACAACATACCTAATATTGTAGATGAAGAGTATTTAACTAGTAAATTAACAGCATTTAAACAACAGACCAAATGTTATAGTAGCTGAACAATATTTAAACAACAGACCAAATATTAAAGTAGCTGAACAGTATTTAAACAACAGACCAAATATTATAGTAGATTAACAGTATTTAAACAACAGACCAAATAGTATAGTATCTGAACAGTATTTAAACAAATAGTAAAATTATACCACAAATAAAATGTTTCTAGTATGTGTACATTTATTCAGTGATTAACAGTGATTCGGAGGGCGTGTTGAAATGTGAAGTTTGCATGTGTTCCCCTTGGAGGCGCCAGAGAATTGTCAGTTTGATCATGCTGTAGCAGGGCTCAGTGTTCAGAGTAAGAGAGGAGTCTGACAAAATACTGCGTAGACACAAAAACAGTACCATATAGTATGAATGAAGCATTTCTGTTACCCATTAATATCGGTCATGATGAAACATTGAAGACTATAAACTAGGTGAACATAATGGATACTAATGTATTCATAATTGATTTAACAGTATGTTTTTTCTCTCACTTTTCTTCCCAATATTTGAGGAATGTATTTTTTAAATGTTTCATTATTGTTTGCTGTACTCTTAGAGTTGGTCTGATAATTGATGCTGCACAGATGTTTGTAAAATGCGTAATAGTAATAGCTAATAACAGAAATAATTGGCTGCAGATGTTTAAATATCTGTCTTGCTAATACGATTAGGCTGAAATGAAGGACAATTCATCCTCTCGTAATCCGGGCAAAGATGGCCTGTTCAGCCAGAACCCTTTTATTGACGGTTAGTTGTTTCAGTACCAGTTGGATTAGCCTTTTGTCGGTTCACTCCTACAGAGATTAACTACAATGTGTTATTTACTGCTGGGTCTTCTGTGCCCTAGTGAATCGAGCCTGGACAGATTGGTTGTGCAGAAGGCATTGGGGACAATGTTATCAGGCTTGATGTAGTGAAGACTTCAGCTTCCCATATTGATTCTCCCAGTTATAATGCTTGGCTTGGTTTGTAAACAGTGTGTTGGACAGACAGACAGCTAGGCAGTAGTGTTGAGGAGGTGTTTTAACAGTTTTATTTATTGACTCCAACCTGATCCATCGACGCAATTAAGATTAGTCTGCATAATGAAATGAAACACTTTCCGTCTGTTAAACATCTCATGTGATTCATATTAACTGTTTAATGACACCAGCCAAGGCCAAGATTAAGCAACTTGAATAGAACACTGAGGGTCTGCATATCTGTATGGATTGTATGGATCAGCTCATCCTGTGGAAAGCAGGGTTGTCACAGTGCCTGGTGGCTGTCTGCTTCTTCTCAACAGAACAGAGCAGACAAGATAATTCCCACTGGACGGAAAACATACAGCATTGTAATTAGTAGTATTCCCAAGGAGGCCATCGCTAGCAGCAATCAACACATTAAAGACGTGAAGGATAGGGTAGGACGGGTTAGGGGGAGGGTCTCATCCTGTCCAATCACACGCAGGGTTATCACTTTCAATTGCTGTAGGCTGATTAGAGTACAGAACCTTAACATCACCCTTCCCCTATTTTCATACCTTCCTGAGCGTTAATATCTCTACTCTCCTGTCTACCAGAACATGAACATTTCTACTCTCCTCTCTACCAGAACCTTAATGTCTCTACTCTCCTGTCCAGTAGAACCTTAATGTCTCTACTCTCCTGTCCAGTAGAACCTTAATATCTCTACTCTCCTGTCTACCAGAACATGAACATTTCTACTCTCCTCTCTACCAGAACCTTAATGTCTCCACTCTCCTGTCCAGTAGAACCTTAATGTCTCTACTCTCCTGTCCAGTAGAACCTTAATGTCTCTACTCTCCTGTCTACCAGAACATGAACGTCTACTCTCCTGTCTACCAGAACTTTAACGTCTCTACTCTCCTGTCTACCAGAACTTTAACATCTCTACTCTCCTGTTTTCCTGAACCTTAACGTCTCTACTCTCCTGTCTACCAGAACCTTACGTTTCTCCTCTTCAGTCCTCCAGAACCTTACGTCTCCCTTCTTCAGTCCTCCAGAACCTTACGTCTCCCCTCTTCAGTTCTCCAGAACCTTACGTCTCCCTTCTTCAGTCCTCCAGAACCTTACGTCTCCCTTCTTCAGTCCTCCAGAACCTTACGTCTCCCCTCTTCAGTTCTCCAGAACCTTACGTCTCCCTTCTTCAGTTCTCCAGAACCTTACGTCTCCCCTCTTCAGTTCTCCAGAACCTTAACATTCCTCCTCCCCTCTCTTCCAGACTCACAACATGTGTCTCTCATCGCTGCTGAAGTACAGCCCCCGGACATTACGTCGCATCCGCCACCTGATCCAGGGAAAGCAGGCGTACGTGGTGGGCGGAGTGACCCACATGGACGACCTGGCCGTGGCTGATGAGCTGGAGGTGCCCCTGCTGGGCCCGGAACCGGCTGTGGCCCGGCTCTACAGCACCAAGTCAGGAGGCAGGAGGGTCTTTGCCAGTGCCGGGGTCACCGTGCCCCCAGGGCGGTGGGACGTGTACAGTCTGCAGCAGGTCTTCGTTGTTTTGTTTTGTTCTTTGCTTTTGTTGCTCCTCTTCAGCCTCCTCCATTCCATACACCTTTCTCCTGTCACCAGCTACACGAGGCCCTGGCCCAGCTGATGACCAACCACATGCAGGTCCGGCGCTGGCTCTTCAAAATGGACTCGGAGATGTGTGGGCAGGGCACAGCGTACTGTGACGTTTCTCACCTGAGCTGCTTCACCTGGGCTCAGCAGGAGTACAGCCTCCGTGGCCCTGAACTGTGGAGCAAAGCCTGGGCTCGGGTGGGTCATCTAGATTCCACTACCCGATAGGATTAAATGCTTAGAAATAGAAAGAGTAGAATGGGACTCCCCAGTTACCTAAATAATTCCTCCTTTGTTCCATTTTTATGCATTTAATCCTGTCTGATATGTTAAATCTGTAGGTTAATAATTTAAATTCAGCTGGAAAAGCATCTGGAATGTGCAAACAGTTTTTATACCCAGCTTGTCTGTATATGTTTATTAATCCAAATTGGTGTAACTTCAGCTGCAGCCCAACAGCTAATACAGCTGACTCCAACAACCAACTAAGAAAAGTCTTCATTTTGAGTTCATTTATTTTAATCAGCTGTGTTTGACATTGTTTCATCCCACGAGGACTGGAGATGCCCACCCCTACTCTAGGGAGAACTAGTGTGTCAATATCTATTCATTTTGCTGACTGTTACATGGGCCTGATGCCATTCACCCCATAATATCCTAGGTCACCGTGGGGTCACTGTGGGGTCAGAGGGCCATGGGGAACACTAGGTCTCACCCTAACTATTGGTCCTGGTCCCTGTGGTACGGCGTCCTCCGCATCGCCCCTGGAGACACAAATGGCCTGTAATCAAAGACACATTCTCCAGCCTATACCCACAACCCTTACTGTGTGTGTGTGTGTGTGTGTGTGTGTCTGTCTGTATGTGTGTCTGTCTGTGTGTCTGTCTGTCTGTGTGTGTGTGTGTGTGTGTCTGTCTGTATGTGTGTCTGTCTGTCTGTGTGTCTGTCTGTATGTGTGTCTGTCTGTATGTGTGTCTGTCTGTATGTGTGTGTCTGTGTGTGTATATCCACAGCTGTTACATAGAGTGAAAGGACCATTACTTGCCTGTTATTTGGGGAGGGGGACAGCAGACTGTCTGTTTGACTGAAACATGGTGGCAGACTTCTCTGGCTAGTGCACGGTTCCTCTCACAAGGACGCAAGACATGGAAAAGAGTGTGTGTGTGTGTGTGTGTGTGTGTGTGTGTGTGTGTGTGTGTGTGTGTGTGTGTGTGTGTGTGTGTGTGTGTGTGTGTGTGTG
>JACXGJ010008000.1:0-28547 GCA_016801105.1 Esox niger | reverse complement strand
CACACACACACACACACACACACACACAATGTATTCTCTGGATAGTGCAGGAAAGGACATAAAGTTCAGGATGGCTGTCACATTCACTCTAAGTGATCTGGCCCTTATCGCCTGCCCGGGTGCTAGCCCTCTGTTTGTACAGGTGCAGCCTAGATGCAGACTTGGACGAAGGAGCTCGTGGCTCATTACCCCACTGGCAGGCATTCTTCCCACACATCCCAGGCTTTTCACAGCTCTCAGGCTCAGGGTTTACACAAGTCATTATGATTGCATCACTCCCTCTGTCTATACTTGTCATCACCATGTCTATCTGGTGAACAGTGAATTCTACATGTAATTCAAGAATCCTCTTTTCGTTGCTATAATGTGGTGGTTTCAACGTTGTGTGGGTCTGTGTATGTGCACTACTCTGTCACATTTACAGAGGTGAGAAGTAACTGACAACTATTTTTTTGTTCGTAATTGACAGGACTGTTGGAAAATATTCAGAACCCTTAATATTCTCTGTATTTTGCAGCAGAATGAACTTTGTGGTTTATAATAAATATTTTTTTTTAAATTGCAATGAATCTACACACAATATCCCATAATGACAGTGTAAACATGTTTTTATACATTTTGACCAATTTATTGTAAGTAATAAATGGAAATATCTTGTGTACTAATGCACTCAGACTATTCATTGAGGGATCCCAGTTTGAGTCTTCTTGGCACACCTAGATTTGGTCAGTTTCTCCCGTTCTACCTTGCATATCCTCTCAAGTCTGACAGATTGTATGGGGGTGTTAGTGAACTGCAATATTCTGGTCTCCCCACAGATGTTCAGTGGGCTTCAAGTCCGGGCTTTGACTGGGCCACTCAAGGACATTCACAGACTAGTCCCAAACCCACTCCAGTGTTGGATTGGCTGTGTGCTTTCAGACGTTGTGGTGCTGAAAGAGCTGTGCTCTGGGTTAGGTGTTCTTCAAGGACTTCTCTGTATTTTGTTTAATCCTCCCTTCATTTCTGACCCTGCTTCTAAGGATGCCGTTTGCATGGTAATGAGTGACCATAGATTTTGCCGGATGTAGTTCTTAGCATTCAGGTCTTATTAGACCAAACAATCTCAAGTGAGCTGTTTGGCGAACACTTTTAATATTCCTATTATTCAGGAGTGGCTCAGTGTAGAGTCATGGCAAATGGTCTGAATACAGATTTACATAAGATATATCTGTATTGTTTTTTTTATTTGCACATATTTCTAAAAACATGTTTTTCTTTTTCATTATAGTTTATTGTGTGTTTATTGCTGTCAAAAAAGTTATTTAAAAACTGAATACATAGCCAAGTCATCATTTTTGGATTAACTTCTGATCTTGAACCAATGAAGCTGACATCACTAAAACAACTTGAATACATGCACACATACTACATATACATGTACATATACTGGAAAAATATATTTTTACCCCAACAGAATAATCATTTAATAGGATGAGACATTGCATAGCATATCAACTTTTCAACCTGGAAAATGTGCGTGTACAGTCGTAGACTTGACTGGGAAATGTCGGGTTTCTCTTTTCAAACTTAACAGACAGACACACCAAAATCAACTTAGATACTGTATGTTAAAGACTAAGTCAACATCGATTGCTTTTCAAAAGGTTGTTGGGGCTATTTGTATATTTTCAACTATGAAGATGCAGATGGTAATAATAAGCATTTTGATTGGTTGAAATGCTTACTAAGCAGTGGTGGAAAAAAAAACTTTTTACCATGAACATGCATGTGACAGAAAATGTGTTTGCTGTTCTATCTGAAACATTGTACCATTAGCTTAGTAGAGAAAGATGATATATTCCAGACTACAGAGAGCCATACTGTCAACAGTGCCTGGCTGACTGCCCATAGCAACTCCAATGAACAACGAGTGGGTTTGAACAATCAATACGGAGTTCACTTGGGTAGCAACCTGAGATTTGAGTTTGGATTACTAACTTTGTTTGGATTAAATAAGAATACATTTATTAAACTATTGTGTTTACTAAAATGTCACTATAGCCTAATATTTTAGCCCACTATGACTTGCTGTAAAAACTCCACACTGACAAATCAATTCCGAAATACGAGTATCTTCCCTGGTGATACTCACCCAAGCCTGTACTGCAGCCATCTTTATTTCATTCTTGTTTCAAGGACTTTTTCCCATCAGTTTCTATTGGATTTTGATTGGGTTATACAATTGGCCAGTCAGTTACCCCTGGGTACCAATAGCAGTGATATTTGGGGTCATAGTCTTACTGGATACTGCATGATTAAGCTCTGTCCAATATGTTTAGGGGCATTTGAAGGCATTTGAGCAGACAAGATGTTTCTGAGTCCATCCTGCTGCTGCTGGCAGCAGTTACGTTTATCAACAAAGGCTAGTTTTAGTGTCAGCCAACCATGCCTAAAACATTACAACCCTTCTACCATATTTCACAGAGGTTGTGTTCCTTTTTCTTTTCTCTCCACACTTTCTACCACTCTTGTTCATATTCTCTGTTCCATCTGTCCACAATATGTTTTCCGGGACTTTGCAGGCTTTTTAAGAACTTGTTTTTGGCTAATTTGAGGCTATCTTGTTTTTGGACTTTGCCGTGCTCTCCGTCACATGGCCGGTGATGTCTTTTGCTGATGATATATGTTATTCTTTATAATTATTTATAATGCTGTCAATGTCAACAATTATATCAAACACCTAATAAGAGACAGCTGTGAATCCTACAAAAACCTTTGGCACTGAAAAATGGGGGACTATGTTCCAAATGTGCTTTCACGTCAAATACAGAGCTTATGATCAAAACGTTGTCATTTTCCAAAAACCTTTGGAGTTCACTCTGTATACCAATCTTTAGTATCAAAGCAATCCATCGGGTCTCCATCGTCCGTGTCAGATATTTCAGTTACAGTATGTGTTCCAGTCAAGGCTGTTATGAGCTCTGTCTTTATGCAGGGGCCAATTGGAACATCACCTAGTCGGAGTTTCCTGGTGGGTGTGGCTGGCAGTGTAGCATGCCACTTTAATAGGTCTGTAAACATGGTCCAGGAATGCACATGTCGTGTGGGGCACTTGCCATTTGCAAGATCTAGTTTTAGAACTCGTCAGGTTAAAATCTCCCATTATCATCAATGTTGATCGATTTTTACCTCAAGCTGTTCGGCTGTGCTGGCGCAGGCAGTCAAAATGACAGAGTGGAATTTGTGTGGGGAATAATAAGGATTAAGATGAATGTAGACAAATCCCAGATCTGGAGACCAGAATTTTGACATCGTTGTGAGGTTGCTGCACCAACGTTGATTGACACAAAAACACTGAAGTGAACCAGAGCCCTGAAACACCTGCCCGTTTGTCTCCGCCTTCCAGTCGGAGGCACAGATTGAAATTGAACTTGTTGCCATTCGTGACCTTTGTTGTACATTGTCTGATGTGTTCAAAATTCTAGGAAAAAAAGGCTGGTATTCAGTATTACATCAATGAATCTAATAAAATGTTATATAGAGTTGTGCTCATAAGTTTGCATACCTTTGCAGAAATTGTGACATGTTGGCATTGATTTTGAAAATATGACTGATCATGTGAAAAACTGTATTTTGTTTAAGGATAGTGATCATATGAAGCCATTTATTATCACATAGTTGTTTGGCTCCTTTTTAAATCATAGTGATAACAGAAATCACCCTGATTTCTGTTAGGTACAGGGAATCTTGTGAAAATTGATGGTAAGATTAATGCAGCATGTTATCAGAAAATACTGGCAGACAATTTGCATTCTGCTGCATGAATGCTGCGCATGAGACGCTCTTGGACCTTCCAGCATGACAATGACCCTAAGCACAAGGCTAAGTTGACCCTCCAGTGGTAACAGCTGAAAATGGTGACTGTTCATCACAGTCTCCTGACCTTAATATCATCAAGCCACTCTGGGGAGATCTCAAACGTGTGGTTCATGAAAGAGGACCAAAGACTTTGCATGGCCTGGAGATATTTTGCCATTATGAACAGGCAGCTCTACCACCTACAAGAATATGGCGCCTCAGTCAACTATTACAAAAGACTGCATGCTGTCATTGATGTTTAAGGGGGCAATACACAGCAACAAGAACTATGGATATGCAGACTTTTGAACAGGGGTCAATTCATATTTTTGACCAGCTATCTCTTCATCTTGAATTTTTATCTTCAATCCCAGGTGCATCGCCATCTTCTTTGTGGAGTTCCAGATGCACTTCAGACGGGACTACTCCGGGACTGCATGGATCCACAGTTTGGTGGACTGTACCACTATGCTATGTGGTAAGTGATTCTGACTGTAAACACATGCTGCTTAATCAAAGGGGACCTGACTTCACTCTTGGCATACCACCGGCTTGTATCCTTGTGGTCCTAGACATGTTGCTCAATGCCCTGGGGGGTCATAAATGGATTTGGGTCAGAGGTTGTAAACAGCGGTATAGACTGAAGATAAGTTTCACTCAGTTTTAGACAACTACATTTGCTAGTTGGCGCATCATTTTGCTTCCATATTGTGCACATGATCTGGACAGTGACGCAGCTTTTTATTACCATACATTAGAATTACTGAATGCGGATGTTGATAGTCACACGGCATTTGTTAATTGGCCGTGTATCGTTGCAACTTACCCGAGCATTGGTTTTTGGAGCTTTGCCACAGCTTAATGAGATGTGATGTTGCTCATAGATTGTAATGTTCCTTGGCCTGTGTGACCCCTTACATACAAAAGTAGTGAAGTTTGAGTGAACTGATGACCCTGCAGGGCAGACTGCATCCTCTCATCTGCCGTGGGTAATATCTTGATATCCAATTTTTTTCATTGGCTGAACAAGGTTGTCTTCTGTGACTCCTTTTGACAAGTTGATTAACTTTATAAAACTTTTTTGTTGAATGCATAGGATTGTATGACTTTAGTTTGTACACAATGCTGCAACAGTATTTAAGAATAAAGTATTAAAATGTCTAACTTAATTAGACAGTAGATATAGAGGAGTTTGCTTCTCCTGTTTATTTAGATCTCAAGAGAACAAAGTCAGCAACACACAGAGAACATCTTGAAACACTAAAACGGTGTCACAACACTATGACCGGACACGGAGGGAGTTCTGTTTCTTTTGCTTGCTCCAATTGAAAGTTGACACCATGATAGACTCCTTTGAATAACCATGTAAAAATAGACCCATATGCTGACTCACAGCAGACCACTCAGTCAAGGCTGGCCTAGGTAAAGTGTTAAGGCAGACCACCAGTCAACGCTGGCCTACGTAAAGTGTTAAGGCAGACCACCAGTCAATGCTGGCCTAGGTAAAGTGTTAAGGCAGACCACCAGTCAACACTGGCCTAGGTAAAGTGTTAAGGCAGACCACCAGTCAACGCTGGCCTACGTAAAGTGTTAAGGCAGACCACCAGTAAACGCTGGCCTAGGTAAAGTGTTAAGGCAGACCACCAGTCAACGCTGGCCTAGGTAACGTGTTAAGGCAGACCACTCAGTCAACGCTGGCCTAGGTAAAGTGTTAAGGCAGACTCATGCCAACATCAATCAGCACAGAAAACAGAGGACTGCTACAGATCACAAACCCCCTCGTAGGGGAAAAAGACCATACGTTTAGAGAGAAAGACAAGAATGCAGAGCAACAATTTACCTACATTTGTTAAGGTATGTTAGCCTCTCTCGTGTATGGATCATAAGCACTGTTATGTCAAACTCTATGTTATGACTTCAGTTGGCTTATCTTCTGGCTTGTTGTCTGGGGCTGTGTGCGTCTGCCCTTTAGCCAGAGCTGGGGAGGACTGGGGAGATATGGGGAGGGACTAGGGGGAGGGGCGGTGGCCTAGGGGTAAACATTTTAAAGGGGTATTTTCTTTTAGACGGCAGGGCAGGTTGGGCAGAAAGAGTTTAATAGGGATCTTTCTGTTATGTTTTTTTTTTTTTTTTTTTTTTTTTAAATTCATGAATATTTCTTCCTACTCCAGTGTATTTTTATTCAGCAGAAAAGACACTACAAAACACAGCCAATAATGGTCATTGAAATTGCGCTGGCTGATGTTCAATAAAAAAAAAAGAAAACAACCCTGTCATTGATTCATGTTTCGCAACTTGGTCTTAAGTTCAAACATTTTAAATTGTGACTTTCAATTACATTCGTAAGCTTGCTATCTGCATTCTGAAGTGGTATCCGTCTTCATATCCTGTGATAGTGTGAGAGGGAGAACGGTGAACAACTGATTTGTCGTCATGCTGTATTCACCTGGGCTCCAGACCATTCACATCCTCTGTTTTGGCTGCAGTTCAAACCATGTTCCAGGGTAACAGCACATCTGTTGGTAGAAGCTGTACAGCTGTGCTGACTTCCCACTAAGATGTGTACTGTGCTGTGATTGACAGCTCCTCTGGGCAGTTTCATTGGGAACCGTCTATCGTGTCGCATCGCTGTGATCCTGGGAGGCTTCCTGTCTTCCATCGGCCTGGTCCTCAGTTCCTTCGCCACCAGTCTGGAGTACCTCTACCTCACCCTCGGGGTTCTCACAGGTGGGTCCCCCTTGAACCACATTACTGTACAGACATTGCATCCGTGCAGAATTGTCTGTCTCGTCGAATGACACCAGACTCTTGAGTTGAAGAACTCTCTCCACATAGTTCCTTTATACACACACCGTGCGTTTGTGCGGCTGAAAAATCCAATATGTGTCATAGAATACCATCAACAACCCTGTCCTCTTTTCATCTGCAGGTGTTGGATTTGCGCTCTGTTACACCCCTGCCATCGCCATGGTGGGCTCGTATTTCTGTGAGAGGAAAGCCCTGGCGTATGGGATCGCCATGTCAGGCAGTGGCATTGGGACCTTCATCCTGGCCCCCGTAGTCCAGCTGCTTATAGAGCATTACTCCTGGCGCGGGGCTCTGCTCATCCTGGGGGGCGTGGTCTCAAATCTGTGTGTCTGTGGGGCCCTACTGCGTCCCATCACGCTGACAGAACAGGAGGAAGCCAGCGGTTTGGCGCCGCTGGACAGTGAATGCGGATATGGGGTCAAAGGTCCGGTGACGAGCACGTTAGAGGAACCGGTGCCGATCAGCAGCCAGGGCCGACGCTGCTTCCAGTCCATGCGGGAGTACCGCTTCCTCCTCATGCCCGACTTCTTGATGCTAGCTGTGAGCTTCTTGTTCCTAGCCAGCGGCTGCAGCCTGCCCTTCGTCTACCTGGTGCCCTACGCACTGGACGTGGGCGTCAGCCACCACCAGGCTGCCTTCCTCATGTCCATCCTGGGGGTCATCGACATTGTGGGGAACATCACTTTCGGGTGGCTCGTAGACAGGAGGTAGGCCCGGCGTTGTAACGTTCTGCTTGGTTTTGTGAGTAGCGCACATTGACAGGCATTATTTGGACTGGAAGATCGGTCCAAAATCTTGCTTTAGCCGTTGCGTTATATCTTTGTATTACGCCCTATGCCGAGTTTGTGTGCAATTCAACGTGTCATCTTGTTTGTCTCACCATCAAGTGAACTGTCAACCCAAGGTGAAAGAGCTGAGTTTCTTTGAACAGCTGAGCCACCAATAATGCAAACGATCAATATGGGTAACTGATTGTATCCACTGTTGTTTCCCCCCGAGGTACCTGAAGAAGTATCGTAATGTCTGCTACATGATCGCGGTGGGCATGGAGGGACTGTGCTGTCTCTTCATCCCTCTCCTTCGGACGTTCACCCTGCTGGTGCCCTTTTCTGTGCTCTATGGGTACTTTGATGGTGCTTATGTGGCCCTTATACCTGTGGTGACCTCTGACATTGTGGGGACGACTAACCTCTCGTCCGCACTGGGGATCGTGTATTTCCTACATGCCATTCCCTACCTGCTCAGCCCCCCAATAGGAGGTAAGTGCCTTTGCGTTGAAAGGAGATTAACAGCTTTATACCCATTGTTGCTTGTATGCTGTCTTTACACTCCCGGTAAACTGTCTGTGTGTGACAAAAATTTAAAAGACACCCACCACCAAATGGTGATGAGATCCCAATAAACACACGTTTCACCCTACCTGGTGGCCAGTCAATGTAAAGTCTTAACCAGAAATGTATGAACACCACAGCTAGTGTTTGCATGACATGCAACCCATTTTCAGACTGGTTCCATAAGAACAATTTTGTAAAAAGTATAGATTTTTCAGACTTACTTGTTCACAGTAGGCACTGTGTGGCTGCTCTGGTTGTCAGTTTTTTCTAGAAACAACCTTACGTGAAACTGGAAGCAGCACAAGCACTGGCCAACTCACATCTGTACGACTGAATCTCACTGTGGATTGGGCTCCCTGCTTTTGCCGTCAAACCCTACATCCTTACCCAAGCTTTTCGTTCTGCCACCTCTGGTCTTTTGGCTGTCACATCCAAGACGGCTTCTGTTCAGACCAGTCAAAGCTCTTCTCTGGCCTGGCACTTCAACTGTGGCGCTAGTTTCCCCCTCGAAGCTAGGACAGCAAAGGCCCATTTGCTAGAAACTTTGGGACCCTTTTTAAAGATTATGTAAAACAACACGGCAGTCCTTTGCCATAGAGGTCTTTTGAAATACATTGGTTAGACAAACTGGTCTATGGTGATCAACAGATTTCCTTTTTGTTGCACACAAAATCTCCCAACACCTCAGTCTGATCTCGACAAGACGTCTTTGAGTGATGTCTTGACATAATTTATTTCTTACATTTCATTCACTGAGGGAATGTTCATACATCCCCTGATCCTCCCTCTGCAGGCTGGCTGGTTGACACCACGGGAACCTACACAGCCACGTTCTTCCTCAGTGGCTTCGCCCTCATCTCCAGCTCCCTGGTCATCAGCACGGTGACAGGGATACGCCACTGTCGCAGAACGCAGAAGCACAGACACAACGATAAAGACACAGATCCTAAACAGGAAACTCGCCAGATTTCTACACAGCCTCAAGTGAAGAGGTGAACATCAGTGAACACGGCAAAATCTTGGTTTTAGACAAATTTGTGTCGTTTTGAGTTTTCGTTTATTTTGGAATACCAAAGAACATTGGAGATGATGTGTAATAATGATCATTTGGTATATATAATCTAGTGTACTGGGTCAGGAGTGGGGATCACTTTATAAAGCCGTTATAAACTGTCAGTAAATAGAATGTAAATAATTCTGCTTGAATCAGATCAGCTTCATCCAAAGTAAGGACTTTTGCTTACTATCATTCAGTAGTAAATGTGATGTTATTGTACATTTTATGTGCCTTCATATTTCAGGGTTGCCATGTCGCTCAATGAAAATGAGAAGTTGATCAATGTAATTATCAGCGACGATTCAGTCAGGGTGTTTGTAGTATATGGACTGAAGATGACTGCCCAGGGGTATTGTAATACCAGACAGTGCCAGGACAGGACAGTTATGATCCAAAGCCAATTGGATTGGCTCCTTTGTGAGCCAATCCAAATGAGTCTATCTCATCTCTCACTCTCATGACGTTATAGAAGGAATGATAATAGAAACTTTCCTTGGAACTAGATGTTGTATTTAGAAAATAATGAATTAGTCTTATTAAGTTATAATTGTGGTGTCACATTTTTATACCAAATTCCTATACAGTTATTGATTCTGTTAAAGGGTTGCTTTATACAGTATATAGTATGTATACTAAATCGATAGTAATTTTATAGAAAACTGATTATTTAATGTCTATGTTAACAAAGAACACAACACTATAGTTACTACAGAGGGCAGGCGGGCATTATATTGTTCTATATTAGAATAACCCTTGTTGCCCCATTCTGAGCTTGACATTGAAGTCATGTTTAATATTATGGTGTTGTATTATGGAGTCAACGTTGATGCATTTGGGTGAAAGGGGAGTCGTCCTGGCACTCTTGGCAGTTCAACTGCATGAGCACCAGTGATTTCGATTTGAATTTACACTGCAATGGCCTGAAAACTGTTACAACTTCAAGACTCAGACTAACATTAACAATTGTGATGTTATAATATTTTCTAAATAAAATGTTATCATACAGTTTTCGAAAAACAATGTTTAAATAATATATATTGTGTATAAAAATGCATTGAATGCATATGAACCCAAAAACAGAATCGTGTGTAAAAAGTAATCCTATATATTCTAATAATGATATATACCTTTGACAATAACCATATTTGCAGATACACAGTCATTTCAAAATACAGATTAATCATGAGCAAAATAGCTTGACAAAGTCACCTGCTATTATACAACATTATCCCAATAAAATCAAAGAATGCACCCGTTATGCCTTTTTTACTAAATTATGTATTCTACAGGGGTTTGGGGTGAGAAGCTCAGCCATCCATGAGGAACTCGGAGTAGAGCCGCTGCTCCTTTGCATCGAAAGGAGCCATTTGAGGTGGTTCGGGCATCTGGTAAGGATGCCCCAAGAACGTCTCCCTAGGGAGGTGTTCCAGGGACGTCCAGCTGGGAGGTGATCTCGGGGTAGGCCCAGGACTAGGTGGGCAGATTATATTTCAACACTGGCCAGAGAATGCCTCGGGATCCCCCAGTCAGATCTGGCAAATATGGGCCGGGAAAGAGAAGTTTGGGGTCCCCTGCTGGATCTGCTGCCCCCGCGAACCGTTACCGTATAAGCCGATGATGATGATGATGATGATATTCTACAGATTGCTGTGTAATGTTTTCCTTTAGTTTATTATTCCTGTAGCGACAGGCGAAGTTCACAGAGCGCAGAGAGGTATTTGTCATTGTCCATATCACAAACCAATGCCTTATCATAAAACTCTATGGCCTTCTGTTTCTCCCCCTTCATTTTATACACAAACCCTAGAATACCACAGGCCTCGCTGTCCTCTGGGTCTTGGAAGACACGCTTCTCTGCAATCACTTGCAGTTGCCGGGCACATCTCCTCCCTTCAGCGGTGTCTTTCTGAAGCTCCGCCCCTTCTGTGTAGTGCTTGATGGCCAGAGGCTCACATTTGTTGCAGTGCTGCTGGAACTGGGCGTAGTACAGGTGTACCACCTGCAGACTGTCATTCTTAAGTTTCGCTTTGTCAAAAGTTTCCTTGAAAAGCTTCTCTGCCTTGGCGATTTCATTCTCCTCTCCATAGTGCAATGCCAACTCAGCCAAGGCATAGAGGAAGGAAGGCTTCAGTGAAGTAGCCTTCTCCAGATGATAAATGCACTGGTGATTTAGCTGCTGGATCTCAGCCCGCCTACCACGGAAGCTTCCTTTCTTGTATAGTGAGTTCTTTTTCCTCTTGTAGCAGAGAGCCAGTTGATGGTGTATTATGGCAGACTGGCTCGTACGCTTGAGTGCTCGTTTCAACATGTCAATGGACTTGTCCACATGCCCCTGTTGTCTGAGAAACTTCCCTACATACCGTGTCACGTGAGGAGACTCCGGTGAAATCTCCAGTGCTTTCTCTACTAACTCCTCTGCATCACCAAACCTTTTATACGCAGCAAGTTTCAGGCCCAGTAGGACCATGAGGACTGCATCTTGCGGGTTGATCTCTATAGCTCGTCTGAGCTGTTTAATAGCTGCAGAGTCATCAACACTGGAGAGTTGTGTTTCTGTACGATACAACGCGATGGCATAACCCGCATTCAACTCGCTGTCATTAGGGTCCATCTCCACAGCTTTCGTGAAGCATTCCAGTGCTTTGTCATAGTGTTTATATGAGTACTTGAGGAAGGTCCAACCCTTGTCACCATATATTTCGGGGTGGAGGAGAGATGTGGAAGCAGTTGGAAATTTCTCCTTAATCTTGTCTAGTTTGTCTAAGTAACTTTGGCACTTGATGTAATCACCTACATGGTATTGTAACCAGGCAAGATCTGCACATGTGACCATGAGATGTTTCTCAAAGTCTCTCCCACAGTGCAGTCTGATGAGCTCTTCGGCTTTTAACAAGTCAGCCATTGCCTCCTCTGGGTAACCTTTGAGGTGTTTGACGTAGGCCAGAAAGCTGAATGTCCGTGCAGCCCCCACCTCTTTCCCCAAACCTAACTCAAGTTGGTCATTGAGCCTGGTCTGTAGATTATCAATATCCATGTCATCTTTTGTCAAATCCCAGGTGAAGTGACACTCAATCTGAAGGAGTCTTGTTTTCAAGGCACTGCCTTGAAAGGAGCTGTAAATAAAATATATTTGCCAAGTTAGTAGATTTCTTTTTGCATTATAATATCAGATATGTCCATAATACACTGCTCAAAAAAATTAAGGGAACACAATATCTAGAACCTCATTGCTGACCTGTATTTCAGTTGCACATGCACCTTCAATTTGCCTTCTTGCACATTTGGAATTGCCCCTTTGCTGTTGCATTTTCCCTCATTGCACATCTGTACATCTCAATTGTTTCATGCGTTAAACGTAATACTTGTACATTTCTTCTTGTAAAAAAATGTAAAATTACCCCAAAAAGCATGAACGGCTGCATACTTCGAAAATCCACCGAAATTGTCACAATATAACCCTAAAAAGTTTTCTTTTACGCTTACTATAACAGAACTACTAAAGCTTGTAGCCAGCGAAGTTTTTGTCTATCCTTAAAAAATATATGCATACTTTGTTCGGTCCGTAGTGAAGATTGAACACCGGTCGCCTACATAGACATCCTCGTTTCTAAACACAATTCTATTTAACAATGGTCAATCAGTCCCTCACTGACTCACTCAATGAGAGACAGTTGCTCTTCTTCGCTGGCTCCACTAACGCGGTCCGGAAAAAAATCTTTATTATATAACATGTCACGAAATGCCATTGAGAATGTATGCACTCAATTGTTCCAACTCATTCACAGACATCTTAATGGCCTTGGTCTAAATGGAAATGTAATTAACTTACATCGTTGTAATGTTATAGTGGAAATTGCAAATAAACTAGAGTCCAGTAGCCTAGGTTGTCCCACGTACTCTCGCTCGCACACTGCTAAAGTAGGCTACAATCATTGTAAACGAAGTAGCCTATGGAAGTTGATACATTTATAGTGACAAGCCTGCCAATTCAACACTTTTTATATTACGCCAGAGAACACCACAACTCAGATAGGCTACACGTACACCTCTATCTATGCATTTCTAGAAGTGTGATTTCGGCTCCGCAACGATAACAGTCTTTCAGGTCAAGGGCGGAGATTTCCTCGAAGGCATTAGGAGTTGCGTTTCTCCTCAGTCAGGGACGCAGGATCACAGATGATGCACGCTTTCTGGACGTAATTGCTTCACAATTATTTTGGAGTTAGATATTCGCTAAATAGTTAAGCGTACGGATTGTTAGGATCATAAGCATATATATTCGCAAATTGGTAGGATCGTAAAAAAGTCAGACGTAAAACATGAAACGTAAGCTTGCGTGAAATTAAATCTGTGAACATACACACTCCTTTACGAGTTTCTACACCTTAAATTGTTACTTTACTTTAATATTTATTTGATTGATCGTTTTTCTATGTAAAAACACGTGTCAGTAATCTGGTATCTGCAAAGTCATGACCCAAAGGTAGCCCTTCGAAACTCTGCAGCTAGCAACAATAAATTGGACCGCTAGCCCAGTGCGCTACCATAGCGTTGCGATTCCTGATTTCATGTTCAAAATAAAAGGCCATCGCTGGTTTTTAGGACTGTATAACGACATTACACCAGTGGGTGAAAATGAGAACACAGAATAGCCTTGCACAGAATATCCGTCTGAGATGCAATATATAATGAAGTGATTTAGACATTCCTTTAAATATTACAGTCTGGCACATGCCATTTAATAGCTGTGTTTTGTTCATCATTTTTATGATTTTTTATGATGGGTGTATGTGGCCTGGATACTTCTGTAGTGATTGACATTTAGTATCAACAACCCAGAGGATAAACCCAAAGACCCATAAAGAAATGCTGTTAGGGCATTAAGGACTACAACAAGTGTGTAGGCCTAAACAATTATACAATATCTATACGTTTACGTGATTTTTATTACACTTGTAACGTAAGAACAAATAGAGAACAGTTACGCACACGGATAACGCACTTACAAATCTGTTTTCATTATTTGTGCATGTGGAAGAGACATACATTTCTTGCATGATACATATTTCCGATTTCCTCGAGTTCCTGTTGTACACAATTCCTTAACACTCCTCCCGTAAGGTTTCGGTTACGTTTTTGAGACCAGGAAGACATCGCAACGCACTGGGCTAGTGGTCCAACTCATTGTTGCTAGCTTCACATTGTTGCTAGCTTGACGTAAGTTTGTACATAGAAAAACGATTCATAAACAAATAAATGGAGACGTAAAATAAGAATTTAACGTGTAGAAAGTCGTAAAAGGGTGTTTGTACGTTCACATATCTATTTTTTTACGATCATACGTAGCGTAAAGATTTTCTTTCGATCGCAACAATACGTACGCTTAATAAGCTTTTGGCAGATATCAAACTCATTAATCATGTATTGGAAATGTTATGAAGAAATACTATCCACCATTTAAATTGGCTACATGGTGATGTAAAAAAGTAAGAAATGAATGTAATAGCAGTGCGCATGTATGCTATTCAACAACCCGAGAAACCTTCGCAGTGTAAACATTCCACTTAAAGCGATAATAGTTCAAATAAGATCTACCCCCTGAAACATTTGGCGTCGTTCGCTGACCCTGCTGTATCTTACCTTAACTCCGCCATGATCAGGACTGGGCGTTCTGGTACCTCTCAGCCCACGTGATATTTTGAGCTGTTTTTCAGCAGGCCAGTCAAGATAATCACTGATATTCTAGGCCATGTAACGAATTATATCAGTTATGCCAGGAGACAGTTTCCCCTCACGTATGTATTTTCATCTTTATTTTTGTTCTGAAGTTTCAGGGCTCGAAGCCCATTAACCTCAGAGTTATCAGGCTGAAGAACAACACTTATTTAGCTGATTGATTTATTGTCATTACTCTGACTCCATCCTTCTATCCCTGACCATGTAGTCCAACCAATACAGGACTATGGTATAACCCCAATGAAAAAAAGCATTGTTTGGCTCCACCTCAAGCACTATTGAAAGCATTCTTTTACTTTTAAAATAGCTCCCCAATCTTTATAAATCTCCAAGGTCTTTCACACGTATTGTAGGTTAAGGTCGTGTGTCGTAGAGGTTCTTGTAATAACCCATACTCATACTCTTATCAGTCTTCATCATCCTGAACTTCATCACAAGAACTTTCATGGTGTGTGTTTATTCTATCAAGCTGCAATTGGTTAAGAAATATTTTGTAGCTCATTTGGCAGAAAATTGCTCCTGCAACGACAAGGCTGTGGGTTTTATAGCTTTAATATTTATGATCAAACATATTCATTTTGTTAAAAGGCCCAGTGCAGAAATAAATGAATAATTCCCTTCTGAAATTGTTTATAATGTTTCATTTACCATAAGGTTTTAGGCGCTGGAAATCCATCTATTGATCATAATATTTCTCTGCGATTCATACTTTTCAGCCAGTTGCAGAAACAAGAACGGGACAACTTTGTGTTTGCTGGACTTGTAAGCATTACTATTCCCTTTTATTTCATGCTTTGTATAACCAGCTGGCTCTGCTGTTGACTGAATGAACAAAGCATGCTAGCATTCATGACATGTCAAACTAAAAACAAAAACAAATGCAAATTGATGCACAAAACCAAAAAGACAAACCATGCATTGGAAATGTTTTATTTTGACTTCATACTGTAGTGTGAATATATTCTTAAGAAAACTGGAAAATCTCCTTTTTGTTGCAGTGAGCCTTTACATTTCTTATTATTCCATATCAGCTTTGTGGTAAGCAAACTGTCGAATGTCCAGTGGGTGCCACCAATATCAGTAAAAACTAAAAATGCATGAAAATGCACAAGTATTTCTTGTAACCAAGCAGTAAGAAACAGTGATATAAACAAGCCAACAGATAATCCAAATGTTGTTAGTGTTTTTTTTATACCTTTACAATGTTATTGTCAATTTGAGCAAGAGAAGAGAAATGGAAGATATTGAAGTAACTTTCCAAATGCGTACACATTCAAAAACAATCCAACATGTTTCCTAAAGTTAACTCTAATTGCAATTTATTGTTTCACAAATAAATCTAAGAAACATGCAGGAAACTTTAAGTTATTGTTTCGTATTATAACAAAAAACATTAAAATGCATTAAGATACAGCAGTATTCCTATATAAGCCTTGTGTAGTGTTACAGTAGCAAATATATCTATTCACAAAGTTGAAAAGATGTCAGTTTGACCAAAATAATCAACAATCCTGAAAGGGTGGCACATCCAAAGTCATAAGAACATGAGTTTTCATGTGGTGGAGGCTTTTGCCTCACCGTATCTGGAAATTACTGAATTTAAGAATAAACCCCTTGGTTTGTGAATTTGATCTTTCAACCTAAACATATGTTTCTTGATAATCTATTTACATAATTAAAATAATAATATTAATTGAGATTCATTCCTTTCTTTAGGCTATTTGAAAGGTCATCTATTTGTGAAGAGTGCACCATGACTCTCTTTGGCTCTTCACAATTTCCCACCTTCATGTCTTCAGTGGTGAGAAATGCCAGAATTTCAGAGGCCTCAACTATTCTCTTCTTGTCAGCCTGCCACTTCTCTGCTATCTTCTTCAGTTTTGTCCCAGCCTCTTTCCTGTCCCAACTCTCAATCTGGATCTGGTAGGCATTTTTAAACTGTGCCACAGCCCTGGTTTCGTCTTTCTTCTTGTATAACAGAATGTTGCCGAAGCTGGTGTAGCAGTGCTGCTTGTCAGAGTCACTGATGGATTTATCTTTTAGGAGGCTGGTGAAAATTCTCATTGCGTTCTCCAGCTGGAAGTTGTTTGCATAAGCCTCCGCCAGGTCCACCTTGGCGTGGACGTTTGATGGCTTCAATTCCACTGCTCTGGAAAAGTGATGGATGCAGACCTCCACCTTTTCTTTTATCTGCCCGCCACTTCCCCTTTGGGTCTTTTGCCTGAACATCTGGTTAAGTTGCTGTTTGTGACACAGGCCGATTTGGTGATGAAGGAAGTTGGAGTTTGGAGACAGTTCCAGAGCTTTACTCAAAATCTGTAGGGACTCATTAATGGAGCCCTCATATCTGAAGAATTTTGCAGCGTAACGCATGACATGAGGAACATCAGGAGACAGTCTGAGGGCCTTTGAGATGAGTTTCATAGATTCATCTTTATTTATGTGTTGAAGGTTCAGGGCCAATAGGACCATGACCTCAGAGTTATCAGGATCCAAAGACAAGGCTTTCTTCAGCTGAGTGGTGGCCTGACTTTCCACTGACCTCGATACTCTATCCCTGACCATACCCTCCAACCTGTACAGGACTATGGCATAACCCACATTGAAGGAAGCATTTTCTGGCTCCCCCTCAAGCGCTTTCTGAAAGCTCTGTTTAACCCTCTTGTAAAAAAATCCCCCAAGCCTGATAAGGCTCCAGCCTTTCTCACCATGTACTGAAGGTAAACTGCCTTGAATCTTAGAGGCCTTGGGAATACCCTTATTTATATTATCCAACTTTCCAATGTAGGCTTCCACGTTTTCTCTGTTCCCTAAGTAAGAGTGAACCCATGCAAAGTTAGAATAGGTCACCAGTAACTCTGTGTCATCCCGCCTATCTTTCAATGCACTCTCAGCCTTGTGAAGATACTCAAGAGCACCAGTATTGTTTCCATCCAAGTGGCTCAGAAATGCTAGTAAGTTGTAATAGGTGGCATGGTATTTTGAAGAGCAGGACTTCATTATCCGATCCAAGAGTTTTTCGGGGATGCGGTCCAGGTCCTTGATGTCAGTCTTCTCTATGCTCCATGTAAAGTGACAATCAAGTGTTTTTAGCTTCACTTCCATAGCTGCTTTGACAGAGGCACTGTAATATAAAAATATAAACAAATATTAGCAAGAAGCCATTGATGTGTTGCTACTGGTAATGCTGGGTCAAATTGATTCAATTGCAAGATCACAAACAGAATCACAAATAAAATAAAAACAAAAAAGCTATATCAATGTACACTAAACATGAAATTACAGAAACTACAGCGAGGCAACATACAATGCCTTTGGAAAGTAGTCAGGACTCTTCACTTTCTACCCATGTTGTTGTGTTTGTGTCTATTAATATTGAAAAATACCTAATATACATAAGTATTCAGACCCTTTGCCATGACAACTCAAATTAAGCTCATACACATTCAGTATACATTGATCATCCTTAGGATTAACTTAATTGGAATCCATCTGTGGCAAATTTAAGGTATAAGACCTGATTTATAAAGGCACACACCGGCCTACAGTATATATTGTTTCACCGCAGAGATGAAGGAACCTGCCTGACGGACAGCTCTGCAGCACCATCAATTAATTTATTGAATATATTCGGCATTGATAAGAAACGTTTGTTTCATCAATGTTTTTTATTCTTACCTCATCCTGTTGAAAGCCGTTAGTCAGCCAAGCTCTAGATCGGTAAATGTATTTCTTCAGGTAGCCAGTCTAAACAGATGATGATGAACTGCAAACAGCACTTTTTGGCCCTATATATAGGCGATTGAGCTTGCAGAAGAAACGAAACTGCTCAGTTTCCATTCTGATTTTAGGCCACGTTATCAGCTGAAAATTATCTATTGAACTTGCGAAAGAAACGAAAACGAAACTTACCATTTCCCTTCTACTGCGTGCGCGTACTGTCAGCGTTTCAATCTTCACTGTACAATAATTTAACTTAACCACTTGGTGTCGCAGTGTACTACATAGCAGTGACGGCCAATCCGAGTCTCGTAGGTGACCCGGTTCTGGCTACATTATCCGTTTACGTGGAAGATCAGGCTATATACCTCCCTAAACGCACGTTTAAAAAGCTTAAAAATAACAGTGATAAAGGGTGTGAAGCGCATGTTCAAATAGGTTACGTCTTAATTATTAGGTCGCCTGTTTATTTTTTATTGACGTTACACCAATGGAAAAATGCACATGTAACACAAAACCGTTGTTTTATGTTTTTTCACTTGTACAGTTGCAGTGTGTACAAGGGAAATGGAAAAAGAAAGCAGAAGATAACGGATCAAGGAAAACAATACTGCCAGAAAGAATATCCAGGCAAATGTCCAGGTAATGCAGAACTTCTCAAGAACTTTGAATTGCTTTAGAGTTTAGACTCTTAATAATTGAATTGCTTCTATGCTTCTGTGCTACGTGATAGACCTTACACTAACACAAATTTTTTGGTTTTGAATGTATTTAATGATGAAATACGACATTTAATGCACATAGCTTCAGTGCCACTCTTTGAGAAATTCCCAGGAATTTCAGGAACTCTTTATAAGGACTAGTGGGCGGATACTTGTCAAATAGAGCACATAAAACAACTTTCACTTTAGGTTGCTTAAACACTCTTGTTGAGCGCGTTCACGACTTGCCTCGGCACAATGCTTCTACAGAGCTTATGGGATTTTATACTGGGATATCATGTGTGGCTTAGATCGCCTTTCTTCCCTGTCCTTTTCTCCCTCAGCGTTTACCTGATGTTCTGCATGCCCTTCTTAGTGCTGGACTTTCTCTCGACCAGGCTGGCCTGCATCAGGAGCTTTAAGATCCAGCAGAAGAGCCACGTATCCTGGACAATGATGTGGAGCTGCCTGGCACACTCCCTCTACATCCATGTGGTGTATATCTTCCCTATTACAGTGCTGCACTGGTACTGGAGACCAGCCAGCTTCATCACTGAGGCCCCCGGGATGCTACGATTCATCTGGGACATTGTAGCCTGCCTCCTGCTCTTCGACTTCCAGTACTTTGTCTGGCACCTGCTGCATCATAAAGTGCCCTGGTTATACCGGACTTTCCACAAGGTGCACCACAAGCACACGTCTACCTTTGCCCTGACCACTGAATACTCAGGGGCCTGGGAAACCCTGTCTCTGGGCTTCTTCGCTGCGGTCAATCCCCTGCTGCTGGGCTGCCATCCCCTGACGGAGATGTTCTTCTTTGTGTTGAATATCTGGCTCTCTGTGGAGGATCACTGTGGCTATGACCTACCCTGGTCCACGCATAGGTTGGTGCCTTTTGGGCTGTACGGGGGAGCTCCGCACCATGACCTGCACCACCTGAAGTTCAAGTCCAACTTTGCTCCTTACTTCACGCATTGGGACCGGCTTTTTGGGACCCTGCACAAGCCCTCTGACTGAAGAACTGAGGAAATAGACTTATCAAATATCTTTTATGTTAAAAGAATTGGGTACAGAGTGAAACTGTTAACTGTCTTCTCCGTCGGCGAGCAGAGCATGTTTTGACACTGGATTCATATTGCAGGATCTCTATTGGGAGAGATATTGAAGTGTTCCAGGGGGGTCTGCTGCAGGTTTTCTTCATACGCAGCCCACTGCCCACCTCTTTCTTGCTATTTATTTGTACTTTCCCTGTGTGTTATTTTATGTTAATACATTTTTTTATTAGCTTGTTTTTTTTAGAAAGAAACTGTTAAGACAGTACAATGTGAGGTATTGTTTTAGGCATATATTCTATTTATATTAATAATTTATTAAATAAAATATGTGATTTCATGTATTTCATTTCCCACAGAGGCCAGTATTCAAAATGTATGAGAAAGTATGCACTGCACATGTAGATTATCATAATAAGTTATACATTTGCTGATTGTTTTTGTCTTTCTATATTGAATGTTTGTAGGTCAAATGTATAATTACATTTACAGTTAATATTATTTTACTGATCGTTGTCATTATCATTTCAATCAGACAAAATGACTGAAGATGATTTTAAATGATTGTACTGACTGCTCAGTGCTTATGGATGAACATAGATGTTTCAAATGCAGATGTTTCAAATGTACATGTTTCATACTGAATCAGTATAAAAAACAAGAAACAATAAAAGAAGAAAATAAAATATTTGTGTGGCTCACTTTCATGAACTCAGTTGATATGTTGTTGATTTACAATGGTTTCAGACAGTAATGAAGCCCCTTAAGTTCCTGCACATTTTGATTTGTGTGTACACTGCCCAAAACAAGGGAACACTGAAAGCACACATTGGGTCTTGATGAACAAAATATAAACATTGTATAATTTGTTGAGAACAAAATGATGTAACAACTGTCAATTGAAACCTAAATCACCAACAGATTTAGGGCTGGATTCAAACTCAAAATCCAACCCAAAAATCTAGGTTAACAATTGAACACACATGCTGTTCTAACTTGCATGAATTACATCACGGCACCCATGGGCCCCCACATGCCTATATGCATTCAAGACAAAGTCTGGGCATGCTCCTGATGAGATGATGGATGTGTCCTGGGGGGGCTCCTCCCAGACCTTGATCAGGGCATCAATGAGCTCCTGGACAGTCTGTGGTGCTTCTTGGCAACCGATACATAACGTTCCAGAGGTACTCAGTTGGATTCAGATCTGGGGAACATGATGGCCAGTCAATGGCATTTATGCCTTTGTCATTTAGGAACAGCCTACACACTCTGGCCACATGAGACCAGTCATTGTCCACCAGTGTAAGCGCTGACAATGGGTCTGAGGATTTAATCCCAGTACCTAACAGCAGTTAGGATTGGCTCACACTTGGAGGTCTATGTGACCCTCCAAGGATATGCTTCCCCCAGACCATCACTGACCCACCTCCAAACCGGTCATACTGGATGATGTTGCAAGCAGCATAACGTTCATCATAGCATCTCCTCACGTTCATGTCTGTCACATATTCTCACTGTGAACTTGCCAATTTTGGTATTACGTGGTGAATGCTAATCGAGATGCACGGTTCTGGGCTGTGAACACAGTTCCCACTAGAGGATATCGGGCCCTTATGCCACCCGAATGGAGTCTGTTTTTGAAAGTTTGGTCAGAAACATGCACACCAGTAGCCTGCTGGGTGTCATTTTGTAGGGCTCTGGCAGTGCTCCTCCTCTTCCTCCTCCCCCAGAGGAGCAGATACCAGTCCTGCTGCTGGGTTAATGCCCTTCCACGGCCCTGTCCAGCTATCCTCGTGTGACTGCCCATGTCCTGGTATCTCCTCCATTCTCATGAGACTGTTCTGGGAGACATAGAAAACCTTGAGAGGAGCTGGACTACCTGTCCAAATTGAATGGGCTGCAGGGACTGCCTCATTCTACCAATAGTGACAAGGACACTAGCAAAATGCAAAACCAGAATCAGTCAGGAAGAATAAGGAGAGAGCAATTGTTTGTGGCCACCACCTGCAAAACTATTACTTTTTGGGGCATTGTCTTCCTGTTGCCTCTCCAGTGCACTTGTCACTTACATTTGCACCAAAAAAGGTGACATTGATTAATAATTGCTTATGCTTCCTAACTGGACAGATTGATATCCCTGTGTTTTACTTTGGTTATTACGTGTTCCCTTTTTTGAGTAGTGTAGTTCAAACTCATTCTATATTAAATATATTTTTTGCCATCAATCTACACACAAATTGTTGTTTAAACGTAAATTAAAATAGTTGCTCAGACCTTTTGCCATGACATATCAAATTGTGCTCAGATGTAGCTATCTTCATTGAGATTGCTCAAGAACTTGATTGGTGGAAAATTCAGGTGATTGATCATAATTTTGAATGGCATGTATCTGTCAACATAAGGTCCCACACTTCACAGTGTATGTATTTCCAAGTCCAAGGAACTCTCCATAAACCTTAGAGATGTGAAATGGAGAAAGTTTGGAACCACCAATATTCTTCCTAGAGTTTGTCTCCAGCCAAACAATGTAACTGGGAAAGAAGGGCTTTGGTCATGATGGTGACACCAGAAGGGCAACAATGTACATTTGTGTCATTTTGTTGAGAGCAAAGCTTTATTCATCTTAATCAAACAAATATAGTTGTTCTGAAAGCAAAAACAAGGTGTCAAAGTAAAAAAAATACTTTGGCCATCAAATAGTTTGTATCCGAGCGCAAAACTTAATGAATTTTATTTAGAAAAAATATTTTGAGGACCTATCTCCACTGTAATTTTACTATCAGCCTTTTTTTGTGTCATTTTGGCTACCACCAGTACTGTTCAGCCTATTCTGACTCAAACTATTATTTTTGATTGAAAAGAAAAAAGATTTGCCCTCGACCAAAAGACACAAATGTACCTCCATAGGCCACAGTCTCGGCAGCACTTTGTCAATCTGGCTCTTACAGTAGGGTGGCTGGAGGAATAAAAGTTATTTGACTCATCATCTGGCTAATACTATCTATACAGTGAAGCATGGTGGTGGAAGCATATTGTTACAGAGATGCTTCTCAGTGGCAGGGGCTGTGCTAAAGGTCAGGATTGAGGAAAGAATGAACGGAGTGAAATAAAGAGATGTCCTTAAAGAAAACCAGATTCAGAGCACTCAGGATCTAAGACTGGTGCAAAGCTGATAGTGACAAACCCAAGAAGATTGCTGTGATTTCTGTCAAAAGCATTTCTAAAAAGTATTGAATAAAATGTTTTATGTACTTATATACATGTGATATTTTAGTTTTAGTTTTCAATATATCGTTTTTTCATTATTGGGCGGTATGTGTAGATTGATGGCAAAAAAATGCGGAGAAATGGAAGGAGTCTGAATACTTTCCGCAAGGCTCTGTATCGCAATGCCAGTTTTCAAATACAGTAAATGACTGGAAAAGTTCGGATCAGTGTGAGCAAACCAGGTGGATACTGCTTGCTAAATTAAATGTTTTTTTCTGGCCCATGTGAGCTGACCAGCGAAGGGATTAGCAATGTAATGTAAATGGATATGATAGTATTCTATTCTATTTTATCTGGACAATGATGAAATTTTGCCAATATCCCCTGGTGCTAAAAGCACAGATGTTTCCCGACATCTCCTGATTTGCGGGAATACAGTATGAAGTTTCCTCATTAAGGATGTGCAAGGTGACTCAACTCCTAACACACTTCCTTCCCGAATTAATATAGGGGTAAAATTCTAAGGAAAGTTTTGAAAATAAATATTTAAACATTTCCTCAGAGGAAGTTGAAACATTTTTATACAGGGTTTTGTCACGGTAGGGGGTATAGTACACAGGCGCAGAGACGAGGTGATGGTAGAAATCTATGATTTTTAATTAAAAAAAGAAACAAAACAATACCAACTACTGGTGACTTTGGGCATTGGGCATTGGGCATTGGGCATTGGGCATTGGGCATTGGGCATTGGGCATTGGGCATTAGGCATTGGCAAACAGAAACCAAAACCCAAAATGATCCACACCGGGTGTGGCCAAACCTTCAACATAAATGGGTTCCCCAATTGGAGGAAACAACCTAAGCCTGCCTCCAATTGGGGAGACCAAAATTAAATAGAAGGGCCTAGAGGCACCTTCTTTTGTTATATTCTGACTATGGTCCCAGCCCAGCGCAGAGATGGCTAGGGGCATAGCCAGGATGTGACTGAGTGTAAAAAGTGTTTCTCGCCTGCCTGATTTTGTATTTGTTTGCATGTTTGTCACACATAAATGTTTCAGATAATCAAACAAATGTAAATATTAGTTAAAGATAACACAAGTAAACACACAATGCAGTTTTGAAATGAAGGTTGTTATTATTAAGGGAAAACAAAATCCAAACCCACATGGCCCTGTGTGAAAAGGTTTTTCTGAACCAGAATGGTTCCTTCCGGCTGGGACCGTTACACAACTACTGTTTCATATTGGAGAATATGAAAGCCAAATTTAATCTGTACCGAACCAAACATTGTCTGAGGTAAGTTACTTTTCAGCTTACATTCTATGTGGCAGCTGATCATCCCAGACATATTCCATTACTTCCTAAAGCAAACAAGACACTCATGGGGATTTAGGCATTAGGTTGGTATTGCTGCAACTTCAAATCATTCTAATTCAATAAAAGTGTTATTGCGCAACTTCTGGAACCAGTGTGACCTTAGAACAGTTCCCAGAAGTTGTTAGACTATTGTGTGAAACACTGGGCCCGATCTGGCAGGGAACATATTTACACTAGTCTATATCGGATTTACGCAATGATTTTAGTTGTATATTTATTCTGGCATGCCTCCATACCTCCCAACCTTTTGCAGTGCAAATCACAACAGGAACTGCCATAATGATACAACACATGCTCTCACTGTTCCCAGACATGTTGGATCCAGTCAGTGTCCTGCATCATACCAGCGTCTGTTTCCACAGCCCCACTACAGTAAGTTTCTTGAAGGGGCATTTCACCAAAGGGGCATTTCTTGAAGGGGCATTTCACATAATGTTTTACCTAATTACCAATTTGAGGAATGAAACATTGGTGTCATGAAAACCCAAGATCTCCTCGACACCATCTAGAATTTGTATGTTGTGGTAGAATCAACTTCCTCTGTATTGGTTTGTTCAGAAAATAGAAAACTTAGCGGAAGTTTGTCATGGCTGTTTAAAAAAAGTTTTTTCTTGGCCCATGCTTTCAGGGCAATAATCCAGTTTAGTCAAGTTGTAAAAACTGAAATTGCTCTTTTAACCGGAACTGTCCCTAGGTTGTTTTGGAAATGTTCTTTCTCACATAGCTGGTGAGACAGATAGATGTTGCCCCATTTCAATTGTACTTATTGAATATGTGTTAATATCCTCCACAGTGAGTCACTTAGAAAAGTTTATATTTCCTGCTCAAACCCATTTCTCTGACACCCCTCCAGAAACATTTTTATTACACAAACATCACATTCTAATAAACAGAGGAAAATATTCTTGCATGCAATTCATCAACTGTAAATATTGTATATGTTCAGCTTTCACAGTCTAAAGATCTCATTTTTAAATACTTTCTAAGCATTGAATGACATCATTGTAACTGATTAACTACAATTCATACATGGGTGACCTATCTAACGTGTCTAGGTTTGTAAAACAATAACTCACAAGGTCTATTGAAGAATAGCTCCATTGTTTAAAAGGAGTAAATTCAATAAGCAATTTGGCTTATAAAATCATATATGTAGAGAGAGGGACATAACTGCTCCACAACAAGCAGGAATTAAACAACCATATTTATATCCTCTATATAAACCGATCAGCCATAACATTATGACAGCTTGCCTAAGATTGTGTAGGACCCCCCTTTGTCGCCAAAACCCTTTGAGGCAGGGACTCCACTAGACCTCTGAAAGTGTGTTGTGGTATATAGCACCAAGACGTTAGCAGCAGATCCTTTAAGTCCTGGAAGTTGCAAGGTGGGGCCTCCATAAATCGAACCTGTTTGTCCAATACATCCCACTGATGCTCAATCGGGTTGAGATCTGGGGAATTTGGAAGCCAAGTCAACACCTTGAACTCATTGTTGTGTTCCTAAAAAACATTCCTGGACCATGTTTGCTTTGTGTCAGGGCTCATTATCCTGGTAGTAAGAAGCCAATGCCATCAAAGAATCCTGTTGCCATGAAAAGGGGACACAAAATCAGCAACAACGCTTAGGTAGGTGGTACGTGTCAAAGTAACATCCACTTTAATGGCAGGTTTCCCAGCAGAACATTGCCCAAAACTGGCTTGCCTTCTTCTCATACAAAGGGCACAATTATTAGTTGAGTATTTTGATCATATCATTATTTCTATGCACATTTTTCAACTCCAAATCGTCAAAACTTGAATACTCATAGGATTGAATTATTTTCAGCTGAAATGTATTGGTGTAATTAGGGTGTGGCAAGTGACACTCAAAAGTCAAAAATTGTGAAATGCTTTTTAGACGGATTGAACAATGTTGAAACAACTAAATTTTTGAGGCGTGACCTCCGGACAATCAAACGTTTTGTTGCAAATAGTCAATTGGGATGCAAAAAAAGCATGGAAATGAAAAAATGCAAATTAACTGCTAAAGACTTAAGAATTATGAAACGTGAAGCTGCAGGGAACCCATTGTCTTCCAGTGCCATCATATTCCAGAACTTCAACCTACATGGTGTGGGCAGAAGTACAAGGTGTCATGTGTTCAGAGACATGGCCACGGTCAAGAAGGCTGAAACACAACCACCACTGAATAAGATTTTAAATGTACTGTATATATCGGGAAAAGAAATACATGAAGACAGACTTTTCAAAGGTTTTATGGACAGTTGAAATGAGAGTGACTCTTGATGGATCAGATGAATGGGCCCGTGGCTGGCTCACTAAAGGACACACAGCACCACTTTCAATCAGGCGCCAGCCAGGGGTATGAGGGGTACTGGTATGGGCTGCTATCATAAAGGATGAGGTAGTTAGACCTTTTTGGGTTGAAGATGGACTGAAACTCAACATCCAAATCTGCCAGTTTCTGAAAGATTCTTTCTTCAAACAGTGGTACAGGAAGAAGTCCATAGCATTCAAGAAGGACATGATTTTCAAACTGCGATGCACTGTGTGCTCTGACACCTTTCTATCAGTACCAGCATTGACTTTTTCAGCAATTTGAGCTACAGTAGCTCATCTATTGGATCTGACCACACGGGCCAGCCTTCTCTCTCCACATTCCTCAATGAGCCTTGATCACCCATGAACCTGTCACCGGTTCACCACTTTTCCTCCCTTAGACCATTTTTATTAAGTACTGATCACTGCAGAACACCCCACAAGGGCTGCAGTTTTGGAGACGCTCTGACCCAGTCGTCTAGCCATCACAATTTGTCCCTTGACAAAGTCACTAAGATCCTTACGCTTTTTTCCTGCTTCTAACACATCAACTTTGAGGACAGAATGTTCACTTCCTGTCTAATATATCCCACCCACTGACAGGTGCCGTGATGATGAGATCATCAGTGTTATTCACTTCACCTGTCAGTGGTCATAATGTTATGGCTGATCGGTGTATACTGCACAACATGCTTTATTAGATGTGGGGAAAAGCAGAAGAGAGTTCCCGCTTAAAGAGCGGTGATTCAAACAAATTTAGCAGTACACATGCAGTGGAGGTCCATGCCACTACAACATTACAAATGATGGTATATACTTTACCTTTCAAAAGTTTCTGGTGACCTATTATTACACGTTTCTACTGGTGCTTTAGCCTTTCACCAGGGTCACACCAGTGATTTATGTTAATGTTGGCTCCAGACATTCTCGTTTCCACTGGTGCTTTAGCCTTTCACCAGGGTCACACCAGTGATTTATGTTAATGTTGGCTCCAGACATTCTCGTTTCCACTGGTGCTTTAGCCTTTCACCAGGGTCACACCAGTGATTTATGTTAATGTTGGCTCCAGACATTCTTGTTTCCATTATGCGTTTGGTACCAAGGTTTATTATGTTAGGACCTCTGAAAACTGATACTGGCCTTCTCGGTGGAGTTCTTCCTCTGTCCAGTGTTAGTTCTTTTGCCCATCTTACCAACGTTATACGCTGCTATATTATTGTGCTCGGGGAGTAGGGCCAGTCAGTTCTCCTTCTCCACTATAAATCCCGGTAGATCTAGTGAATGCATTTTCTAAATTTTCCCTGTTTTTTGCTGTCTTTAACTTAGGAGGACACGAGGTCTTAACCCGTACATGCGGAGTACCAGGCGTGACTCGTCCCGGTCCCTGTCCA
>JACXGJ010007999.1:0-28620 GCA_016801105.1 Esox niger | reverse complement strand
AGGGGAAACAGATTTTCAATGGTCAGTGACAGAAATAGTGTCTTGGTATTATTGACTTGAGCTATAATCTTAAAGGAATCAGTTAAATGTTTTGGTGCCACCCAATTTTTTGAGAAAAAAAACGGATGAGGGCTCTGATATCCACTGTCGGTGGCTGGAAGTATTTGTGCTGTGGTGTAATGAAAGATGTTTCTGGAAGATTTGTGAAGGTTCCGTGTTGTCCGGGATGTCTGGCATCTCAACTCATTGGCACATCCTGATCTCACATCAATGGGCCTATTGTTACAGCAATTTTCTAAAGTCCAAACGGATTCTTAACTTTAACTACGAAAATGGCAGGTAAGACAAAGGAAAACTCAATTGCACAATCAACAGTTTCATTCGTGCAAGGAGAGAGTACACAGGTTACAAAGTAACAGTGAATAATCTCTAAATTAATACAGAACAGTCATCAGTACTGTAAGACAGAAAAGGGGTGCGGTCAGATGCTGCACATCTGTGCAAATTCAATAGAATACATTCCCTTTGTTCTATCACAACCTAGGCCTGACACAAAGGGCATACTGTCCTTCTCCACATGGGTAATCTCATCACGTCTGTTAGGGCTTACAGTATCCTGCCAGACAATAGATGCCCTACGGAGTTATGCAGATGCCCATAAAAAGAGAAACCCTATAGTCTGCCGATACCAGTCAATGATGCCCCCAGACAAGTTCCAGATCTCCCATTCCCACATCCTCATCGTACTTTGATCCTGGGACTCAGTCCTTTACTCAGTATGAATACATCAGTGCAAGAAATTTCACTATTACACTATTTATATCCTGAAAGTACAAACACGGTGGAGGTCAAGGTAGTTCAAACAAACCAGGTGTTGGGATGGACAATTCAACAAAGCAGAAGTATGACTTTCATTGGATTAATTGCAAAGATGTTTGGTCTTTTAATGTGTCCCATAAAGGGCTGAACATTCCAAGAGTTTTTAATGCAGTACATGTTATGTATCATTTGATACAGGTAAATGTTTAGCGGATGAAGAATCCTGCAAGACCAAGTGTCTAGCTTAAGACGGTGAAAATTGCAGATATGAAGATGTCAGAATTCCAGTTTCTAAGTTTTTATTGTTTTTGCCAAGGTGAGGTGATCCTATTATTTATGTATTGGGGGAGTTTAGAATCAGCTTGTCTGGGTGGGATGAATAGGGAAGTTTGACTTAGTCCTGGGTGTCTATGTTTAACAGAAGCTCCTAGCACACCTTCATGCTTTAGTGTCTTAAATTCTCATGGTATAATTAGTAGACCATTAGGCTAGTTGGGAGGACTTTGAATCTTGTTGGTTTGTAACTATGTTTTGTAGTGTCATTTATTACTTGATTGGAAAATATTTTATTGCGTTGGAATATTGATAACTACGATATTCCTCGTTCATCTCCATACTCCAGCTCACAGGGCTACTGGTAATTACACACATAAGTAAGTCTAAGCGACCAGACGTGCTGGCCCTCAGTCGTGGATCTCGAAGCAGTTTGGTTTGGACCAGGAACACAAGCGCTTTTCATCACTAAGTCATGGTCATTTTAACCCTCTGTGTAGCTCCAGGATCACAGGTCATTTTACTGTGTTGTTCGTGTTAAGCGAAACAAAGAAAATTAAACAATGATTAGGCTATTAAGACTTGTGCATTTCACCTGTCAGCAAATTCTTTCCGGGTTTGTTCCACTGTTGATAAGATCAGCGCTCTAGGATTTGTTTATTTTTTGCGACATCGTAACTTCATTTTGACGATGGCTCGTTCTGGGCTGCTTATGTTCTCCGTGCACGAGCACAATGCAAGCTTGTCTAGCCTGGTCTGAGTTTACGTTGACAAGATACCGCTAAATTGTATTAAAAGAACAGCTTGAGCCAGAAGTGGACCGTGACATTTATTCTAGCCAGGCTTTTTTAATAAATGTTTTATTTCATTAGTGGTGTTGATGAAATATCCCTCTGGTCTCATTTATATGATATTCTTAATTGTCGAATTGATACCAATCAATACATTATTTACATGTGTTTAATAAAGCCCAAGAAGAAGAAGAAAAACATACATAAGGGGCTCAAACAGATGTGGCTGTCCAGACCAGCTTCATTGCCTGGTCGATGTTTTTGAACGCTTTATGTATTACAATAATCCAGTAGGTTTCAATGCTGCACATTATTCTTAGTTTGTTACAGATAAATGTATGGGTGATTTTCTATACATCGCCTGGTGTGTACAGTTATTATTATTATTAAATTGGTACATTTAAATGGCCAGATGGGGGAGCTGGAGAGTCAAATACGGGAACCTTCAGTAGCACTTCAACGTAGATGATGAGAGTTTATTGAATGAGTTAACAGAACAGCATGAACAAGATCATGGATCTGAAACCAATGTACATAGAACTTACAAGTGTTTTATCAGAGAAGAATGTCAACACATTGAAAGATATTATTAATATACTATTACTGTTGACATTATTACTAATATTTGAATAGGTTATCAGTTGGTTGAGGAAAAACTGTGTGGGATGTCGTTATGTTAGTAACATGCACTTCATTATAGGCGGGGCAAAGCAACACACTGGGGTATAAAACATTTGAAATCCAGTAAGAGTCTTGGTTGTTAATCAATGGTTCACCAGCCTTTACATGTGGAGGCAGCTGGAATTGATGACGATTCTTTAGGTGAGCCGAGACTGAATCATCCACTAATCATGTTTCATGATAAAATACTTCTTAACATGAGTTGTAGATTGGTAAGTCAGCCACATGTCCATCACACCATCACAGTTTTATTCTGTAAAAGGCAACTTGTTTGATTGTGTAAGAAAGCTTTCACTGCATATTGGTTCCTAACAGAGTTGTATAGATGAATCACCTTCAAATATTTGCTATTTCAGAGTCTGTGACACCATGGGCTGAGTCATTTAATGTAATATTTAAGTATGTTTCTACTATTTCAAAACCTCTTCATTTAATTTATTTAGGATTTAAGTGTGTTTCAACAATTTCTACAACTTCTTTATTCAATGTGTTTATTTTGTTTTTACATACAATGGCTAAAGCAGACAGTTTAGCATGGATGTCCTCCATTCAACTCTATGGTCGCTGATTACAAATTGAAGCACAGACAAAAACCTCCCAAACGATTTCTGTTTCCTAAACATACACAGTAAATGAAGAGTGGTATTGTTAGTAAATCATTTAAAATCTTAAATATTTTTACTGGTTTGTGGACATGAACCCCGTTCCCCTGTGATTGACATGTTTTTTTTTAAATCAACTGTGTAAATGTATATAAGTAAATCCATGTATTTGTGTGATATACTGTCTCTGGTGTGTAAGGTTGAACATGTCAGATGTTTACATGATATTTCTGAGTTGCTGGGAGAATTATATTACAGTGACACTAAATGGTCCATGTGAAATGGTGTAGTTAAATGTGTTTTCTTGTGACTGGAGATGGAGGATCAAACACTGTTACATTTCATATTGGTGTTAAAACAATGACCTGTCCACCAGATCACCACAGTAACCAGTAGATGGAGTCATTTAAGACAACCAGTATAACAGAATATTGTAGTGGATTTAAATTACTGACCAGCTGAATGAGGACATAAAATGAGTATAGATGAGTTATTCAATATCATGTTAAGGAAGATTTTAGTTTAGTAATTTACCAGATAAATAAGGACATTACGTAATATGTAATTCTAGGTTGCAGTAATATTAAGACACCTGGGGGTACAGATTTAGTTCATAACATTGAAACATTCAGTTTCACCTTGACGTAGATGATGATGGTGATCAGAAGGGATCATATTGTGTCTTTTAAACTGCAGGGCCTTAAAAAAGAAATGTGACCCATTTCTATAAACTCCTTTATGCATGTTAATATCATCACACCCGACTAGGCTGCTTTAAAAAGCTGTTAATCACTGATCTCACACATGATACCAAAGCAAATAGAAATGTAAAAATGGATATAGTGTCATTCCTGCGGTGTGCTGTCTCAAATACTGTGTCAATAAACCAAACCCTCACAGAGTTGTGTATTGAATCAGTCCCAGAGGACCCTCACAGTGTTGTGTATTCAATCTGTCCCAGAGACCCTCACAGTGTTGTGTATTCAGTCTGTCCCAAAGGACCCTCAAAGTGTTGCCTATTCAGACTGTCCCAGAGGACCCTCACAGTGGTGTTTATTGAATCAGTCCCAAAGGACCCTCACAGTGTCGTGTATTCAGTCTGTCCCAAAAGACCCTCACAGTGTTGTGTGTTCAGTGTGTCCCAGAGACCCTCACAGTGTTGTGTATTCAGTCTGTCCCTGAGGACCCTCACAGTGTTGTGTATTCAATCTGTGCCAGAGGACCCTCACAGTGTTGTGTATTCAGTTTGTCCCAGAGACCCTCATAGTGTTGTGTATTCACTCTGTCCCAGAGGACCCTCTCAGTGTTGTGTATTCAGTCTGTCCCTGAGGACCCTCACAATGTTCTACAGGGGTTCTATTGAGAGTTTACTGACAGACTGAATTACGTCCTGGTACAATATCTAAATACTGGTCCATTTCAAGGGTCTGTTAAAGGTTATAGTTCATCAGGGCCTCACTGCCAACCCTCGTCTACTTCCTGTGGGGTTTCACAAAGGCAGTGTCAGACATCAATGATACCAACCCCCCCAGCCGCAGTTTGTTCTGACCCATGAGATCCTCCAGACTGCCAGTATAGAAGTATTCTACATAGAAAGGTCCAACTGGCCAACAGTCTCTACCTGATCATCAGGATGTGAAATGACTTGTTTATATCTTCTCAATCCACTTCCCTTGACCCATACTGGTCACACAGGAACATTCCAGATGCTCTGACATCTATTCAGGTACATTAAATGTACATTAGAATATTCCTTTGTGTGTAACATTTATCATCATTTTACACTCATATGTCTTCATCTTCATCCACTTATCCATTGTCGGGTCGCGGGGGCAGCAGCTCCAGCAGGGGACCCCAAACTCTCCGCTCCTTTGTATTTATAATATTTACTTTTTCTACTATAATGTTCACACATCTCATCCTGCGCTTTCTAATATTGTTAATTATTCTAATATTTTTTTCTTGTGACTGGATATAAACAAATATCGTTTTTCATATTGGTGTTCATTCATTGTTTTTGTTAACAACACTGGAATATTAAATATCACCTTAATGTAGATGAACATTTGTAATCAGAATGGGGAAGTAATCGGTCTATATTCAAAAGGCAGAGCCCATTCCTCAATTAAGAAGTTAAACAATTGTTTGTGAAGTTCAATATCCATGTTATGTCTTCACGGCCTGACTAGGCTATTTTAAAATGTGTTAAACACAGAACTCACATTTGTGCTAATTTATTCACAGCTACTAAATGAATTGTTAATGCATTTTATGACTACAGTGCAGGAGATGACAACAATGACCTTGACAACTAAAGAATGTGTGTCTGTGGTCTTTCTCTGGTCTCTGACAGGTATGAGCTCATTAAGATGTACAATTTATGTTCTGTTGGTTTCTGTTAGGTATATTTTCTCAGCAACTTTAGCAACAAAGTGGGTAGGAATTGCGATGTTAGTGTCAGCAAATAAACATCAAAATTTTTATGGTACGATTGTGTTGTGTGACTGTTTCAGTGGTTCTGAGTCAGTATGGCTGGGATGTGAGATACTCCACTCAGAGCATCTGTGCCTTGAAGGGGTCAACAGTGGAGATGTCCTGTTCTTACACATTTCCCAGTGGAACAGTCACATCTACCTTCTGGGTATCTAAGGGGTCAGATCATAACCCTGGAAACCTGACTCAGGACTCAGACTACACAGGTCGTGTGAAGTACCATGATGGGAAGTACAGCCACACCCTGACCGTTGCAGATCTGAGACAGAGTGACTCAGCTGAGTACAAGTTCAGATTCACAACAGATCAGCCTGGAGGGAAATGGATTGGACAACCTGGAGTCACTCTTACGGTCACAGGTACATTGACAAACCACATCTAAATATTTAGAACTGGAAAACTATCTTCATATTTATGATGCCTGGATAACAAAGGTTTAGTGAGGTCTATTGGAGGTCATTAATGAACGTTGTCATGGTGAAATGGTTTTAGATGAATATTCAACATCTCCACTGGTATATAAAACCACCTGATATTAACACAGAGGTTTATATTCATTTTTTTAGGGCCTTTGTTGTTGGTGAGATGAGATGATACTGGTAAAGGGGACTGGGTAGAAATTAACTAAGGAACGATATGAATGGTCTTGTAATGTTACTTTAAATTGAGGTGAAGGAACAACCTGACTTCTCTTCATGCTGTTTTCCATTTGTTGACCAAATGCTTTAGAAAATGTAGAAATGAGACAATTATATGCCAGATTAATTAGAATGTATGTCAGCAAGTTGTGAAATCCAGGTGAGATGTGTAGGAGTGTATCTTACCCACGTAGGAATATCTGGGTCATCAGTGGTGATAAGGAGCCTGAAGATGTAGTCTTGGTACCAGGGAATGAGGGTCATATAGATTACCATGGAGATGAGAAGAATGACTGTACACTGAGAATAACAGACCTCAGATTAACTGACTCCTCTAAGTACAGGGGCAGATTTGTTTAACACTGTTAAAGTGTAGTTGTTATGGAACCAGACATAGTAAAAGAAAATCAACCTTGTATCCCACACTTTGAGTGTATAAATTGACCCACTGTGTTGTTCTACTATAGATGTTTTATTGGAGATGGAGCCCACATCTGTGTCAGAGGGGAACAGGGTCACTCTGACTTGTACAACTGAATGTAGCCTGGATCCCAACCCAGAATACAGTTGGTATAGGAATGGACAGCATATAGAAAACACCAGCACCAGCTCTACTGTCCACATCCTCTCAGTCAGCAGTAAAGATGCAGGCAGATACTCCTGTGGTGTCAAAGGTCATGACACTCTTCATTCTCCTGAAAAGACACTCAATGTCACATGTAAGTACATGAGATAGATGGGTACCAGATTATATTGAATATATGATTTATTTTACATTGAACAGTAAATCCCAGGTGTCTGACTCCATGGAGGGCAGATGGTCTGTAGTGTCTTTACCTCCATTTCCTTAATTGTTTAATTAAGGCACCTAATTAGTCAGGACCTCCCCTCACCTGGTTAAAAGGTGCACTCCGATCACATGACCACTGTATTAAAATGGTCAAGATCCTCCAAAATCTCACCCTGTCCAAGTGACCTCACCCTGTCTCAAAGTGACCTAACCCTGTCTCAATGTGACCTCACCCTTTCTTAAAGTTACCTCACCCTGTCTCACAGTTACCTCTCCCTGTCTCAAAGTGACCTCACCCTGTCTCAAACTGACCTCACCCTGTCTCAAAGGGACCACACCAAGTCTGAAATTAACCTCACCCTGTCTCAAAGTAACCTCACCCTGTCTCAAACTGACCTCACCCTGTCTCAAAGGGACCACACCAAGTCTTAAATTAACCTCACCCTGTCTCAAAGTAACCTCACTCTGTCTCAAAGTAACCTCACTCTGTCTCAAAGTGACCTTACCCTGTCTCAAAGTGACCTCACCCTATCTCTAATTTCCTCATTCCACAAAGGTCAATCTGTTTCTTTTAGTTGGAGAAAATAATAATTGAACAGTGTAGAGATTTGTAGTGTTATATAGAATTTCACTCAGAATTCACAAAGGATACACATTCTAGTCAAATCTCCATTAATATATCTGGCTGATGGTTTAGACAATAGGTGTCAAACTTATTTCACGGACTGCCTGGTGTCTGTGCAGGTTTTTGCTTTAATGTGATTGATAAATAAGTTCACTAATCAGTTAGGATCTACCTTCAACTGCTTGTTTAGGTCTGAACTAAGAATCCATTCAAAGGAATACTTGTAATGTGCAAACACCCTCCATGGAATCTTCTAGATGTGTGGTTCTGACAGTTCATGGTTCAGATGTGGTGATTTTAATCATGTTTGTACATCAACAGTAAAGATGTTTCTAGAACATCATGGGTGTTGTTCCTTTACCTGTAATGAGGAGATGAAGGGTCATAATAGAGATGTTCACTGTCCTCATGAATAATTCAGTGTTATTACCAGATAATGTATAGAATTCTTGTTTTGGATATTAGTCATTATATTATGTATCTTTAATGTATCTTTGTTTAATTATTTGATGAAAGGACATTTTAGGATTATGTCATGAAATTAATACCAATATTTTCTCTCATAAAACGTACCTATATTACACATGTCGTCAATTTTCCATACTTTTAGATATTTCCAAATTACTAACATAGTAAATTAATTACAGATGCTCCAAAGAACCCCTCAGTATCAGTCAGTCCCTCTGGTGAAATAGTGGAGGGCAGTTCAGTGACTCTGACCTGCAACAGTGATGCCAACCCACCTGTGGACAAATACACCTGGTACAAGAAGACTGTAACCTCACCAAAAGCATCAGGACAGAGTTACAGCATCACTAACATCACGTCTGAGGACAGTGGAGAATATTACTGTGAGGTCAGGAATGGAAGAGGATCTAACAACTCTACAGCTCTGATGATTGTTGTGGCAGGTAATTGTCTTTAGATCTGAGGTTTAAAATATATTCTTTCTATATTATTCAAATAATTATACTTTGTCTAGATACACTTTATTTGTATTTTTGTTAATGTGGATTAATTCAGTCACTTGGTGTTTCTGCTTACTTGACTGTAATGAAATCTTTTAAATCAGTGAACCGGACATCAGTTCTGACTGCATCTGTAGGAATCCCAGTGGTTGTTCTGGTTCTCATCCTCTGTCTCTCTGGATTCATCTGGTTCAGGTGAGGAGACATTTTATGTTTTCAAACCAATTGTTAGGTTTACAGTCAGATGTGATTGTTAAAACATTTCACAATTTATTGTGTGCAAAGAAGGAAAAAGGCCTCCAAATCCAGCTCCTCTGCCAAAAGAAACACCAGAGACACAGAAGACAAAGGACAGGTGAGGTTGTTAGAATAGATTCATATTGTATAGTTTGAAACCATGGGTGATGTTTCATAGTAGACTCTGTCTTGCTCTCTCTCTTCTCTGTTCGTTCACTCTTGCTCTCACTTTCGCCCTCCCTCTCCAGAGTGTCCATCCTGATCCTGACAGTGACATGTACACATCTCTGAATATGAGGGACAGATCCCCTGAATATGATACTCTGGAAGTAACCACATTATAATGCATTATAACTTGTGTCTTTGAGTCTTCGTGTTGTAAACAATATTTGATGGTGACAGAAAACAAACTTGTTTCATAACACTCATGTTTTCTCTCTCTACATACCTGTCCCTCCCTCGTCCATAGAGTGTCCATCCTGGTACTAACAGTGACATGTACTCATCTCTGAACATGAAGACCAGGTCACCTGACTATGACTCCCTGGATGTAAGTATGTTTCCTCTTCTATCAACATCAGATCAACTCTACTGTGAGAACCACTTGGCCCAGAGCTGAAATGGGGGCCTGTTGAATACAGCTCAGGTCCTACACACTTCACCTGTGTCTGTTTCTTGTGTTTCTCCCTGTGTCAGTTACTTGTTATTTAGTCTGTTGTTATGAGATGGAGAAAGGGACTTGGAGACAGTGTTAGGAGGCGGAGCCAAAGGCCTACATTATTATCAATAGAAATAACTGTTTTCTCTTTCCCCTCAGTCCTCCAGTTTTCTTCTGCTATGGCCTCTTCAGGCACTGTGGGGGTTGAGTATTTTCTTTAGTCCCTGTCTGTTCCGTCTGTAAAGGGAAACATTAATAATAATTCTGATTACCTGGAAGAGGCTTCTTCTCCCTTTATAAATTCCCTCATTGCTCCTGATGGGAATCAGGTGTCAGTAGGTAGAGAGGAACCTTCCTTCTCCTTCTGGACGTCTCCATTGGAGTTCCAGGGTACTGAACTGGTGAACATTTGGCCAAGGGAGATGCTGATCTGATCAATGGGACACTCTGTGTGTGTGTGTGTGTGTATGTGTGTGTGTGTGTGTGTGTGTGTGTGTGTGTTCGTATTCTTCTTTGCACATGTTTAAGGTTGTGGTGTATGAAGTGTTTATTCAGTGTGTTTTCTTTCAGAGTGTGAGACACCCAGATACACACTGAGCCTTCTGATTATGAGGACTTTAGAAAACCACTGAACCTGGACTGAAGAGAACAAACACAGAACCTGTACTGAAGAGAACAAACACAAAACCTGGACTGAAGAGTACAAACATGGAACCTAGACTAAACAATACCAAAACAGAAATTGGACTGATGAGAACAAACACAGAACATGGACTAATGAGAACAACCACACAGAACTGTCACTGCATTTTGTCCCTTCTATTACTGTCATACTTCTTCCTTATATTGACGGGGTCCAGATGATTAATTCATCTTCAGTAAATGTAGAATGAAGATTTGTTTCACAGTAATGATCATGTTGGTAAAGTATATCGATAATTAATTGTACAGATTATGCTTCTTCTATCTTTTATTTTGAAAATGTCAATCTTTTTCATTGTATGACTAATATTAATTATATGGTAAATAGTTTAAGTTGTATTTAGTTGAATAAACTATTTTATAGATCATAAATCAGTCTCTAAAATACAACTGGTGATGCAGTAGTAAGGAAGACATCACTGTACCCTCAACTGTCTACATTTTTAAGCCGTGGTCAGACATCACACAGCTATAATAATAGGTTTATTCTGTAATAGGCAACTTGTGGGAATGAGGAAGGAAGCTTTCACTGCGTAGTGGTTCCTAACATAGAGATGTGTTGATGAACTACTTTTGAATATTCAAAATAACAGAATCTGTGACAATATGTATAGTGCCATTACACTGTATAGAGCCTTTCTTTTAAATTAGTAAAAATCTTCTGCATCTACAACCTTTAAATTTCCAGTCTGAGAAATGATCATGCACACCATGTATAAAGCAAAGTTTGTTGTGACCGCTATCCACCTCTATGGTCACTGACTGCAAATGCTTTTCAACCACAGACACAAATAAAACTGTTTCTGTCTCCTTGACATGCAAAACAACTCTTCTTTTTACTCAGTAAGTAAATCATTTTTATAGTATATTTAATTATTTGTTTTGTAGACATTTCCTGTGTGATTGTCAAATACACATAACAAATATATTGACGTAAATCCATCAATTTGTGTCGTATTCTTTCTCTGGAACACTTGAACATGCCAGACAACTCCATTATATTTCTAGAGTTCTGGGAGCATTATATTACAGTGACACTAAATGGTCCATGTCAAATGGTGCAGTTAGATGTGTTTTTTTGGGACTAGAGATAAAATAATATTGCATTTCATATTGATGTTCATACGGAAGCTAACAACACTGGAACATTAAATAACACCATGATTTAGATGATAACGGTTGATCAGAAGGGGAAATATTCTGTCTCTGTTCAAAATGCAGGACCTCCTCCTGAATCAGGTTCATAATCCACGTTACTGTCTTCAGACCCTGACTGGGCTATTTTCAAATGTGTTAAACGACGACTAAAAGGCAACTTGAACAGTTAATAGGGATGTGATGTCACACCAGTGGTATACGGTCTAAACTACCATGGTAATAAACCAATCCGTATTCAGGATTCTGTACACGCTTTATCTGTTTTGTATTTTATTGGAACATCATTAGTGTGTTATGTCGTAATTGGAGCAACATTACTAAGGTCCTGTTAATTCTTAAGGTGCAGTAATGCTGAGATCCCAGTAGGGGCACGCTAACATAATACACAAGAACATTCTGAAGCACTTCGCTACATCTAAGGACTGTCTACAGAATGAGTTAGTAGAACATAATAGTCAACAAGGAAAAGATACATCTGCATTAGCTACAAGTCCCCTGGCTACAGATATTTTGTTAGAACCACAGAACACACTGCCTGATTCCACCCACTGACAGTAAGTTGACTTCCTGTAGAACAGGGAAGTGTTTTTCATTATTCAGCAGGTTAGCTTAACCAGACAGATGTAGAAAGACTTGCGACACTTCACAAACATGATATGCTGTAATTGACGAACCAACATCTAGTTTGAGTGTTAAGTCTTTTCAACAGACCCTCACAGTGTTGTGTATTCAGTCTGTCACAGAGACCTTCACAGTGTTGTGTATTCAGTCTGTCCCAGAGACCCTCACAGCGTTGTGTATTCAGTCTGTACCAAAGACCCTCACAGTGTTGTGTGTTCAGTCTGTCCCAGAGACCCTCACAGTGTGGTGGTTTGCTGTGGACAACACACTTCCCATACACTGATGTAACCACTATGTATTTCTACTGGACTGTAAATAAGTTGTATGGGACAGATGCATTATAAAGAATAAATAAATGTACGGGTGTGGATGTATGGGTTATTTTCTACAAATCCCCTGGGGTGTACAGTTATTATTATTATTATTAAATGGGTGGTACTGTTGAATGGCCAGATGGGGGAGCTGGAGAGTCAAACACTGGAACCATCAGTAGCACTTCAACGTAGATGATCAGAGTTCATTGAATGAGTTAACAGAACGGCATGAACGAGATCATGGATCTGATACCAATGTACATGGAACTTACAAGTGTTTTATCAGAGAAGAATGTATACACATAGTTAGATATTATTAATATACTATTACTGTTGATATTATTACTAATATTTGAATAGGTTATCAGTGGGACGAGTCAAAACTGCATGGGATGTCATTATGTTAGTAACATGCACTTCATTATAGGCGGGGCAAAGCAACACACTGGGCTATAAAACATTTGAAATCCAGTAAGAGTCTTGGTTGATAATCAATGGTTGACCAGCCTTTAAATGTGGATGCAGCTGGAATTGATGACGATTCTTTAGGTGAGTGGAGACTGAATCATCCACAAATCATGTTTCATGATAAAAGACTTCTTAACATGAGTTGTAGATTGGTCAGTCAGCCACATGTCCATCACACCATCACAGTTTTATTCTGTAAAAGGCAACTTGTTTTGTATTGAGTAAGAAAGCTTTCGTTGCTTATTGGTTCCTACAACCTCTTTATTTAATTTATCTAAGAAAATTTCATTTCTACATACAATGGCTAAAGCAGACTGTTTTACAAGGATGTCCTCTATCCAAGTCTATGATCGCTGATTTCAAAATGAAGCACAGACAAAAACCACCCAAACGATTTGTGTTTCTTAAACATACACCGTAAAAGTGTTATTGTAAGTAAATCATTTTAAATGTGAATGATTGGTTTGTGGACATGAACCCCTGTCCCGTGTGATGGACATGTTTTTTCAAATTTACTGTGCAAATGTATATAAGTCAATCCATGTATTTGTGTGATACATTGTCTCTGGTGTGTGAAGTTGAACATGTCAGATGTTTGCATGATATTTCTGGGTTGCTGGGAGAATAATATTACAGTGACACTAAATGGTCCATGTGAAATGGTGTAGTTAGATGTGTTTTCTTGTGACTGGACATCATCATTGTATTTTGGGCTGCAGTAATGTTAAGACACCTGGGGGTACAGATTTAGTTCACAACATTGGAACATTCAGTTTCACCTTGATGTAGATGATGATGATGGTGATTGGAAGGGATCATATTCTGTCTTTTAAACTACAGGGCCTTAAAAAAGAAATGGGCCCTTTTTCTATAAACTCCTTTATGCATGTTAATGTTCTCACACCCCGACTAGGCTACTTTTAAAAGGTGTTAAACACAGAACTCACACTGTATTGATATCAGAGCAACTAGAAATGTGAAAATGTATGTTTCACAACAAACATGGAATTTGTTCTGGCCCTTTATGGTGACAATTTATACAAAATAAATGAAAAGAAACAGACTGAGCATTAATAGAATTTTGAGATTTGTCAAGTTGAGGGTTGTGTGTATGTGGGGAGGGGTTATAGATTTGTCCAGTTGAGGGTTGTGTGTATGTGGGGAGGGGTTATAGATTTGTCCAGTTGAGGGTTGTGTGTATGTGGGGAGGGGTTATAGATTTGTCCAGTTGAGGGTTGTGTGTATGTGGGGAGGGGTTATATTCAGTTTGGATCTGGGGATGTGTTAATGATGCCAACTGCTGTTGCACTACTACAGACATCATTGGTTACGTTTGTCAACAGTTTGACAGGATATGACAGTCATGTTATTCTACTACAGACATCATTGGTTAAATTGTTTGTGTTATGCATTATATGTTTAGTGGTTATAGCACTGGTGTGTTCTGTTGTTAATAATGTAACATAAATAAGGTAATTATTAAGGTGCAGTAATGTTGAGATTCCACTAGGAGCCTGTCAATTAAACCACCAGAACATTCAGAACAACCTTTTGCATCACATGAAGAGGAATGTCAGCAGAATGAATTAGTAAAACAAAATGATCAACAAGGACAAGACATTTCAGCTCGAGCAACTTGTCCTCCAACTGCTATTTAGTAAATGCTGAGCTCACTGTCTGTTTCCACTCACTGACAGTTTACTTACTGTATAACAGGAAAGTGTTTTTACCATTCAGCATGGCATCATAAACAGATGGATGTTAACTGTCATGCATCACATCACACGTTACATACGTGTTGTAACTGACAAACAGACATCTAGAGGGAGTGTTTTCTGTCACCTTCATCCTCTGTTCCAGGCCGTTCTTCCTCACTGATTCATCTCAGTACTCAAGACAGAGAAAGTAATGAATACCGACTTGTAGCACTAAATTCTGTCATCAGGATGTTCTTCAAGAGGCTGGTCAAAAAGAACATAACGCCCACAGTGTTGTGTATTCAGTGTGTCACAGAGACCCTCACAGTGTTGTGTATTCAGTCTGTCCCAGAGACCCTCACAGTGTTGTGTATTCAGTCTGTCCCATAGACTCACACAGTGTTGTGTATTCAGTCTGTCCCAGAGACCCTCACAGTGTTGTGTGTTCAGTCTGTCCCAGATACTCACACAGTGTTGGGTATTCAGTCTGTCCCAGAGACCCTCACAGTGTTGTGTGTTCAGTCTGTCCTAGAGGATCCTCACAGTGTTGTGTAATATTCTTTTCCAAAGGACCCTCATAATGTTCTACAGGGGTTCAACTGAGAGGGTACTGACAGACTGAATTACATCCTGGTACAATATCTAAATACTGGTCGATTTCAAGGGTCTGTTAAAGGTTATAGTTCATCAGGGCCTCACGGCCAACCCTCGTCTACTTCCTGTGGAGTCTCACAAAGGCAGTGTCAGACATCAATGATACCAACCCCCCCAGCCACAGTTGGTTCTGACCCATGAGATCCACCAGACTGCCAGTTTAGAAGTGTTCTGCATAGAAAGGTCCGACTGGCCAACAGTCTCTACCTGATCATCAGGATGTGAAATGACTTGTTTATATCTTCTCAATCCACTTCCCTTGACCCATACTGGTCACACAGGAACATTCCAGATGCTCTGACATCTATTCAGGTACATTAAATGTACATTAGAATATTCCTTTGCGTGTAACATTTATCATCATATTACACTCATATGTCTTCATCTTCATCTGCTTATCCATTGTCGGGTCGCGGGGGCAGCAGCTCCAGCAGGGGACCCCAAACTCTCCACTCCTTTGTATCTATAATATTTACTTTTTCTGCAATATTGTTCACACATCCCATCCTGCGCTTTCTAATATTGCTGCTAGTTTACTTTGCCATACCTGACATAATATTCAATACTACTCCCCATATTACTGCTAGTTTACAGTACTCTTTTTAAAACTACTGAATGTTTATAATGTAATCTATTTAATATCAGTATTGTTTTTTCTATATGTTTTTCTTGTGACTGGAATTAAAAAAATATTGCATTTCATATTGGTGTTCATGCATCGTTTTAGTTAACAACACTGGAATATTAAATAAACCCTTAATGTAGATGAAAATTTGTAATCAGAATGGGGAAGTCTTCTGTCTATATTAAAATGCAGAGCCCATTCCTCAAAAGAAGAAGTTAAACACTTGTATGTGAAGTTCAATATCCATGTTACTGCCTTCACGGCCTGACTAGGCTATTTTAAAATGTGTTTTACACAGAACTCACATTTGTGCTAATTTAATCACAGCTACTAAATGAATTGTTAATGCATTTTATGACTACAGTGCAGGAGATGACAACAATGACCTTGACAACTACAGAATGTGTGTCTGTGGTCTTTCTCTGCTCTCTGACAGGTATGAGCTCATTAATATGTACAATTTATGTTCTGTTGGTTTCTGTTAGTTATCTTTTCTCAGCAACCATAGCAACAAGATGGGTAGGAATTGCTATGTAAGTGTCAGCTAATGGACTTTAGTTTAATTATGGTACCATTGTGTTGTGTGACTGTTTCAGTGGTTCTGGGTCAGAATGGCTGGGATGTGACCTACTCCACTCAGAGTATCTGTGCCTTGAAGGGGTCAACAGTGGAGATGTCCTGTTCTTACACATTTCCCAATGGAACAGTCACATCTACCTTCTGGTTCACTGAGGGGTCAGATCTTTACCCTGTGAACCTGACTCAGGACTCAGACTACTCAGGCCGTGTGAAGTACCATGATGAGCCGAATAACCACATCCTGACAGTCACAGACCTGAGAGAGAGTGACTCAGCTGAGTACAAGTTCAGATTCATAACAGATCAGCCTGGAGGGAAATGGACTGGAAAACCTGGAGTCACACTTACGGTCACAGGTACACTGACAACCACAACCATATATTTAGAACTGGAAAACTATCTTCATATTCATGATGCCTGGATAACAAAGGTTTAGTGATGTCTATTGAAAGTCATTAATGAACGTTGTCACGGTGAAATGGTTTTAGGTAAATATATGACATATCCACTGATATATAAAACCACCTGATATTAACACAGAGATTTATATTCATCATTTCAGGGCCTTGGTTGTTGGTGAGATGAGATCATACTGGTAAAGGGGACTGGGTAGAAATCAACTAAGGAAATATTTGAATTGTAATGTTGTAATGTTAATTTAAATTGAGGTGAAGGAACAAAATGACTGTTCTCTTCATGCTGTTTTCCATTTGTTGACCAGATGCTTTAGAAAATGTAGAAATGAGACAATTATATGCCAGATTAATTAGAATGTATGTCAGCAAGTTGTGAAATCCAGGTGGGTAGTGTAGGAGTGTATCTTACTTACATAGGAATATCTGGTTCTTCAGTGGACATACCCTGTTCTTACACATATCCCAGATATCATGAGGTCAGGAAAACCTTCTGGTTAACTAAATGGGAGCCTGTTAAGGAGCCTGAAGATATAGTCTTGGTACCAGGCAATGAGGGTCATAGAGTTTACCATGGAGATGAGAAGAATGACAGTACCCTGAGAATCACAGACCTCAGATTAACTGACTCCCCTAAGTACAGGTTCAGATTCATTACATCTGGAGGACGGTTTTGTGGATCTACTGTCTTACTGTCTGTCACAGGAAATCTGTTATTTTACTGAAATTTAACATCTTAAAGGTGGACTCAGCTAAATTGGCTGACCATGAGATGCACATCAGATACAGACTTCTGCATGTAAATTTGTTTAACAGTGTTAAAGTGTTGTTGTCATGGAACCAAACATTGGTAAAGTTGTGAATAAGATAAACCTTTTTTCCCACACTTTGAGTTGTTGTATAAATTGACCCACTGTGTTGTCCTACTGTAGATGTTGTGTTGGACATGGAGCCCACATCTGTGTCAGAGGGGAACAGGGTCACTTTGACTTGTACAACTGATTGTAGCCTGGATCCCAACCCAGAATACAGTTGGTATAAGAATGGACAGCTTATAGAAAACACCAGCACCAACTCTACTGTCCACATCCTCTCAGTCAGCAGTAAAGATGCAGGCAGATACTCCTGTTGTTTCAAAGGTCATGACACTCTCCTCTCTCCTGACAAGACTCTGACTGTCACATGTAAGTACATTAGATAGATGGGTACCTGATGATATTGAAAATATGATGTATTTTACATTGAACAGTAAATCCCAGGTGTCTGACTCCATGGAGGGCAGACGGTCTGTAGTCTCTTTACCTCCATTTCCTTAATTGATTAATTAAGGCACCTGATTAGTCAGGACCTCCCCTCACCTGGTTAAAAGGTGCACTCCGATCACATGACCACTGTATTAAAATGGTCAAGATCCTCCAAAATCTCACCCTGTCCAAGTGACCTCCCCCTGTCTCAACGAGACCCCACCCTGTCTCAAAGTGACCTCACCCTGTCTCTAATTTCCTCATTCCACAAAGATTAATCTGTTTCTTTTAGTTAGAGAAAAAAATAATTGAACAGTGTAGAGAATTCCAATGTTACATAGAATTTCACTCAGAATTCACAACAGAAACACATTCTTGTCAAATCTCCATTAATATGTCTGGCTGATGGTTTAGACAATAGGTGTCAAACTGGATTCACGGACTGCCTGGTGTCTGTGCAGGTTTTTGCTTTAATGTAATTGATAAATAAGTTTACTAATCAGTTAGGATCTACCTTCAACTGCTTGTTTAGGTCTGAACTGAGAACCAATTCAAAGGAATACCAGTAACGTGCAAACACCCTCCATGGAATCTTCTAGATGTGTGGTTCTGACAGTTCATGGTTCAGACGTGGTGATTTTAATCATGTTTGTACATCAACAGTAAAGATCTTTCTAGAACATCATGGGTGTTGTTCCTTTACCTGTAATGAGGAGATGAAGGGTCATAATAGAGATGTTCACTGTCCTCATGAATAATTCAGTGTTATTACAAGATAATGCATAGGATTCTGTTTTGGATATTAGTCATTATATTATGCATCTTTGATTATATAATTATTTGATGAAAGGACATTTTAGGATTATGTGATGAAATTAAAACCAATATTTTCCCTCATTAAACGTACCTATAATATACATGTCCACAATTTTCCAAACTTTTAGATATTCCCGAATTACTAACATAGATAATTAATTACAGATGCTCCAAAGAACACCTCAGTGTCAGTCAGTCCCTCTGGTGAAATAGTGGAGGGCAGTTCAGTGACTCTGACCTGCAGCAGTGATGCAAACCCACCTGTGGACAAATACACCTGGTACAAGAAGACTGTAATTTCACCAAAAGCATCAGGACAGAGTTACAACATCACTAACATCACATCTGAGGACAGTGGAGAATATTACTGTGATGCTGAGTATAAATATGGACATCTGAACTCTTCCTCAGTGTCTGTGGACGTTAAATGTATGTAAACAACACTCTGATCTTTTCACTAGTCAATGCCTAATTATCAATGAGGAAAACAAAAGCCTCAATGAATTCTTACGTCATAATATGTTGACCTAATACTAAAGCATGTAACTTGTACAATCATAATTTTAGTCCCAGTTCCATAAATCCATTGTTAAGAATTCATTGAGTTAAAAAATTGTATTATATTAAAATGTCTACCAGATGCTCCAAAGAACACCTCAGTGTCAGTCAGTCCCTCTGGTGAAATAGTGGAGGGCAGTTCAGTGACTCTGACCTGCAGTAGTGATGCCAACCCACCTGTGGACAAATACACCTGGTACAAGAAGACTGTAACCTCACCAATAGCATCAGGACAGAGTTACAGCATCACTTACATCACATCTGAGGACAGTGGAGAATATTACTGTGAGGCTGAGAATGAATATGGACGTCTTAACTCCTCTGTTTCTGTGGACGTTCAATGTAAGTTCACCCAACACTGATGTTTTCATCTGTCAGTGACACCATTTCAAACAGATAATCTAAAGCTTCAATAAATACAAAAACATGACATGAAGACAAATTAGTATACTACGCCATATGTACAGTCATGATATAAGGACAAGTTTCCTGAGGCCATCTTAAGTAAGCAATTGTATCAAAACACTGTATTGTAACATACTGTTCCCCAGACGGCCCAAAGAACATTATAGCATCAGTCAGTCCCTCTGGTGAAATAGAGGAGGGCAGTTCAGTGACTCTGACCTGCAGCAGTGATGCCAACCCACCTGTGGACAAATATACCTGGTACAAGAAGAATGTACCCTCACCAAAAGCATCAGGACAGAGTTACAGAATCACTAACATCACATCTGAGGGTAGTGGGGTATATTACTGTGAGGCCAGGAATGGAAGAGGATCTATGAACTCTACAGCTCTGATGATCACTGTGGCAGGTACAAGTTTGATCTTCAGTACTTCACTGCAAACATGATCATTTAAGTTAATTTCAATTAGTATAATTTGAGGTTATAATCATTTGCTTTATAATAATGTATATGCCTACCTTATCAAATATTACACGAATGGCCTGGATTACATTATTTCCTTAACCATTATAAACAGCAATTTTCACATGTCATCAATTTTTTCTTTTAGTGTACCACTTCTTAGTCTTTGGAGTTGTAGGAATCCCAGTGGTTGTTCTGGTTCTCATCCTCTGTTTCTCTGGATTCATCTGGTTCATGTGAGTGGTGATAAATCTTTTAAAATTCAGATAATTGTTAATTCATTCATTCATATTTAAATATAATGTAGGAAGAGGTCCTCCCAATCAGCATCTGATGACGGAAACATCAGAGACACACAAAACAAAGGACAGGTGAGTCTGTCAGAATAACTTTGTGTCAATTCATCAGTGGAATATTTCCTCTCCTCATGTCTCCTCATGAATATTTCCTCTCCTCAATATTTCCTCTCCTCCTGTTCTCTCCTCCAATCAGGAAGCCTCCAGTCCTGTGTATGACAACCTATCAGACATGGTCATGACCTCTACTACAGCACAGACAGCAGACACAGACAACCAGGATGACCTTCACTATGCCAGCATTTCCAACTCTTCCTACAACAAACAGGAAGAACCTCTGTACTCCACCGTCCAACCTTCTCAACCCCAGAAACAGGAAGAGGAAGTCCAGTATGCTGCTGTGAAATTCAACTGTCCCAGTGCTGCCCCCCGGTGTGTCTATTCTGTCACTACATCAGTATAGTTATATCAGGCCGAAAGGATTTTATTTATTTTAGAAGTAGACATCAATCAAAAATTTCTTCAAATATATTCTATAATGCCCTTTAATATTGTACCTGTGCTGTGACATCTAACCTTAAACTAACTGTAATGTTAAAATGCATTTTACACATTTTGTAGCTAACTTGGTAAGGCCACTACTCCTTCCTTGCTTTCCACATAGTCCGTGTGGAGCAGTGGCTAGGGCGTACAATATGTACGCTAATACAACGTGCATATTGTACTTTGTAATTGCGTTTGTAAGATAGGCTACGTTTTAGTCAATTTGTATTGTATTATACATTTTGGTAGCCCAAAGTAAGCAAACTTATCGAAACATATATCATATGAAATCGGGTGCCATGGATATACATAACATAGTCTACGTAGTCTCCTGAGACATGTTGCAATAACATTTGACCGATCGATGAAGAGAAACCCGCTACTGTTTCCTGTCCATGGCATCTATTAGGTTAACAGCACTAGTGGCGTCTTGCTATGAAAGTGGGCCCCTTTTTATTAACTTGGAAGATAAACCTTTTTACAGGGTCATAACAATGGCTGATTTCCAAATGCAGTGATTCATGCTCACGAGGACAATTTATAAGGTTATAAAAGGAATCAGCTACAAGGTCTGCGGCAGATTTCCAGAGCAACTTCTTTTTCATGGTCGATGCCTTTTAGGGCTTTATGCATTGCAGAAACAGCAAATGTCAATTTGATGCAGTCATAAATAGATGTAATAAAATAACAATTAAACCAGTTAAACATACAGCATCTGACAGATTCAATTCCATTATTTTACAAAGTAGCAAGTCAAGGTTGCAAAAGGCCTTAATTAATGACTTATCACAATTCAAAACATAAAACGGTCATGAGGATTCTCAGTAATACTCCAATTTGGATTTTAATTTCCAAAAGCAGTGAATGTTTATTTATTAATATTTAGGAAATAGTTCTGTAAAAAGATTCAGGCCATGTCAACACCATGAATGGAGGGAATAGTTCTGTAAAAAGCTTCAGGCCATGTCAACACCATGAATGGAGAGAATTGTTCTGTAAAAAGCTTCAGGCCATGTCAACACCATGAAAGGAGGGAATAGTTCTGTAAAAAGCTTCAGGCCATGTCAACACCATGAATGGAGGGAATTGTTCTGTAAAGCTTCAGGCCATGTCAACACCATGAATGAAGGGAATAGTTTGGTAAAAAGCTTCAGGCCATGTCAACACCATGAATGGAGGGAATAGTTCTGTAAAAAGCTTCAGGCCATGTCAACACCATGAATGGAGGGAATTGTTCTCCAGTCCCAGTCATACTTCATTCATCATGTTCAAACTTGATTAAAACTCTATAAATCCTTTCTTGGTCTTGCAGCCTTAGGGCTCATTTACATTATGAGAAAGAATAAAACACTTGATAATCTTGTCATAGTTTGCACAATCATTTTCATAGTGTTTGAACTAGCATATTTCGGACCAGGCAGTACTGTGGGCATCAACAGAGAGAAAATGAGAGTTGTTTCACACAGTAGCTTGGAAGATGATGTCTCAAGCTATTAATCTCTGCACATTAGCACAACAAAATAATCACCTTTTCTTTGATTCCTTTTTGAAAATGTATCAAAATGTAAATAAGCCCTTAGTATTTTTTACCGAAGCTGTAACAAACAGGTCACTTCCATTTTCCCCTCAAATCAATAATAAGTAGAAAGATTCCAGTGTTCCAAAGAGAATATTTTATATTTTGACTTCTGTTATTTTTAGATCAGCGACACTTGGGGCTGAAGAGGAACCCTCTGTGTTGTACAGCACAGTCAACACCAGAACCAAGAGAACCTGAACACAATTAGACCTGAAAACACTGAGACCTAAAATTAGAAGTCCTGGATACAACACCAGGTCACAGTGAGACCAGAACCAAACAAGACATCAACAAAAAAGACCTAAACACAACAAGACCTAAACACAACAAGACCTGAACACAAGAAGATATAATCACAACATGACCGGAACACAACAACCATGGTACATAAGAGGATGGGCTTTATTTATATATTTACTATAGATAAATGTTATCAAGTTTTATATTTAGATACATTTTAAGTACATGTATTTTTAAGATGAAAGTAAACATGATATTGAGAACTTCAAAACATTTTGTTTTGTATCTCTGAAGTAGGCAGCTTTTGTAAGGTTCTGTTTTGTTTTTGCCATGTTTTTTTATCGTAGCCTGTCCTTTTGTTCAGATTGTTTTCACTTGTTTGTTCTTCAGTCCTCATTAGCACTCAATTTAGTTTTCTCTTTTCTTTTAGCCTTTTGTTGAATCATTGAGTCTTTTGTGTATCAACCTGCTACCAGCCTGTCTTTTGCCTGCCGGCCGTTTCCTTGGTTTTTACCTGCCTTATTTTCTTGACTATATCTTTTCGTTTCTCCAGAAGTCTGCGCTTGGTGTCCTGCTAAACTCAAAATGTGACAGTTTGATGTCAAATTACTGAAAATTTGAAGTGATCAAACCCTTTCCCATTCAGCATGGTCCATATTTTGTCTCTGCTTTTTGGTTTTTAGTAACGGTTTAGTAACCATGTCAGTATTATGAAAAGAATATAGTAATGTTGTCAATAGTCCTTTATACAGAATAACTTTCTGCTACTAAGCTCGTTGATGCTGGGATGTGGTGTAACACTGGAATGTAGCGTGATACGTTCACATGTATGTCAACAGAAAATACAGTTCACGTGTTTAAATCCACCTTTGGTGTGTTATTCTGTTTCCATTGCTTTCATGGACTCAGCTGTGAAATCTGCTCTTACACAATGACAGTATTTAGGAATCTGTAAAAAGCAGTCTGGTGCCATGAAGTACTGAGCGAAGAAGAAGAACCTGGATATTTAAAGCAGAAATAACATATTCTGGTCCGGTGGAATACCTACGGGTATTTTAACAATAACCACACCTTGAGAATCACATCCAGGCAAAAGAGATTCGTCCAACTATTGGTTCAGATTCATAACAGATCAAAGTGGATGGAAAATTCTTTGCAAACCTGGTGTCACGCTTACTGTTGGTGGGCGTTACATCCGTTGATTCCTGTTCTTACATTTGGTTCATTCATTTGCAGTCATGAAAGTCTCATGATGAATTCTCCAATACGTTCCCATGTCAATGGTATAGGACCACATAGTGTTTTATCACATCAATGTACAGGAGCTGGTATAAAGAAACATCACTACGTTACTGAATACATTCTGTATTCTTAAGTTCTCCTTGACAAGTCCCTCTGGTAAAATAGTGGAGGGCAGTACAGGGGCTCTGACCTGCAGCAGTGATGCCAACCCACCTGGGGACAAATACACCTGGTACTTTCAAAACAAGCCTTTGCTAAATGGTTATGTACAGATGTCCAATTTATGTATTTTCAGGTCATAAAACAGTGGACATTATCAATGTGAAGCCTGGAATGGAAAATGGTCTCAGAACTTTACAGCGTTAATGCTCTTTATATAAGGTACATTTTCAACTTCACTATTTCAATATAAAATTGTCAATTGTGTTGTCTTAAAAAAAAAATATCTGAAAAATGTATTTAGCTGCCTGTATTTAGTATTGGTTTGTTATTACATGCTATTGTTGAGACATGCCCAACTGTCTCAACCCCAGGAACAGGAAGAAAATTGTCCAATACACAGCTGTCAAATTCTCAGTGTCGCCCCCTGGTGAGTGTTTTCTGCCTAAACGTAGACGATATGCTGCCCATTGTAAAAGGCATTCATAGAAATGGTATGATGTCAGATGTTATACTGAATTAATGATGGTAAGTTATGATAGTTCAAAGAAACAGTTTCAGTTTCAGGATTGTGTTTAATTTCCATTGAACAACTACATTTCATTTCTTCAGACTCAAGCCACCGAGAATAACTCTACAATATGCAGCACAGTAAGAAAAAACAGAGCCAAGAAGACCTGATCACAACAGTAAAATTACTTAAATTCAAATGTAAAACTTTCCAGATTCTATTTGTAAACAGTTTACTTGACTTTGTATGTTGTCTAATGAACACATAGGATGAGACAGGCTGTTGAAAATGCTTTTAGTTTGAAAAACCGCCATTTTATCAAGTGCCTGTCTGATAGTGATGCTTAGTTTGAGGAAGGAAAGGACCGTTCAGCGGCAGGGATTTTTGTCTTGACAGGGCATGTGGTTTAGCTTACGTGCCAGTTAGTTGACTTGTGGATACAACAGGAGCTTCTACTGTCTTGAAATTATTCAACTAAATAGTAGAACGCAGACAAATGGAAAACGCTTTGTGTACATTTCCCACCGTTATTGTTAAGAAACCCTCAATGCATATGAAAATACAATTAAAAGATGTGTCTGGGGCCTGAGTACAGAATGTCAATTATTATTTCTGTGTGTTTCTACAAAAAAAATTAAAAAAGTACTAAAACGCATTCAGAGATCTGTATGTTTATCTATTACTCAAATAATAATAATAATATCTATCATCTTCCAATAAGTTGTTAATCACAATCATTATATACATGATCCAACTAGCATACAGACCCTCAGGATTCACATGTAGACAACACTATTAGATCACACAGAACAGAATAATATGAGATCGGTTCATCTTCAGTTATAGGCCTTTGTTCTCCATTGAGAGGCTACACTTCTGTATGTCAGATGTAGTGATTAACCAGTTATAGAGTAAGTGATACTTTAAATTTCTAAGAATTAAAGAAGAGAGATACAACAATGGACTTGAGAACATCTCTGGTCTTTCTCTGGTCTTTGACAGGTATGTTCCCTGATCAACCTCCACAGGTCTCTAATAGAAGAAATGAAGTATTGCTCTGGTGTCTTCTGTGCACATTGACTCACTCACAGTGTTGCTTATTAGTGGTTTCTAGTCACACTCAACTGTGGACAAATAGCGGTGCTTTGTCCTAAAAGTAAGTTCGATGTGACGCGGTTGTAGTGGTACTGCAACACCATTCGTATAAATTCAGGGGGGGCATATCAAATTCATATACCATTTGCAGTGTTTAATTAAAAGGAAACAGAGTCGGGGGAGCACAGGCCACCCCATTCCTGCCGAAGATGTGTCCGTCCCAGGCACTCCACCTCTCACTGACCTAGCTGACACCTCCGTGGTCGAAGCTTCCGACCGTGTCCATGCGACTTCCGGAATACCTGCTCCAAATGGGTCAGATGGCGGTTCAGTTCACGGTGTCGTCCAGGTGTATCAGTAATTGGTTCTTTATTAACCCTCACAGGCACCTCTTCATTAGCCTCTGGAAAGTCTCCGGAGCGTTATAGTCTGAATAGTTGTTTGGTGACTAAATGATTATTGTTACTAGTCAGATTTTTGGAATGGGAACACATAGAGGAAAAAAGTGTGGCTCAGTAAAAATTCATAAGATATTCCCTGTTACAAAAGCAAAGTTCTGTCCTTACTGTCCAGTTACCAAAGCTCAATTGCCAGTTCAAAACACGTAAAAGCACACAAAGTCTTTTTATTTCTTTAATCACAAACTTCTTTACTCGCTAGGGAAATAAAAACAAACATTTAGGACCAAATAAGAATGCACAAATAAGGAGTTTTCTAAAAAGACCAAACATTTTAGGCTATAGTTATATTCATTATATTGACATTGCATTGCGAGTTATGTGACTGACGTGAGTTCTCACTGAAGTCGATGTCTGAATGCAACGTTGTCATGGTAATCATTATTTGACCTGCAATTAAATATTTCAACCAGTAGGTGGCATCAGTGAGCGCTGCCCAGACGAGGCGTAGCAACGTGCTGGAAAGCCTCATCGATTCAATCACTACGATCACCTGTAACAGACCGCTGACAGGTGGAGTGAATAACACTTACAGTATCATTATCATGGCGCCTGTCAGTGGGTGGGATATATTAGGCAGCAAACATTCTGTCCTCAGAGATAATGTGTAAGAGGCAGGAAAAATGGGCAAGTGTAAGGATCTGAGTTGCTTTGTTAAGGGCCAGATTGTGATGACTAGACGACTGGGTCAGAGCACCTCCAAAACTGCTGCCCTTGTGGGGTGTTCCTGGTCTGCAGGGGTCAGTACCAAGTGGTCCAAGCAAGGAAAAGAGGTGAACCGGCAACGGGATCATGGAGGGCCAAGGCTCATTGATGCATGTGGGGAGTGAAGGCTGGCCCGTGTGGTCCGATCCAACTGATGAGCTACTGTAGCTCAAATTGCTACAAAAGTAAATGCTGGTACTGATAGAAAGGTATCAGAACACACAGTGCATCACAGTTAGTTGTGTATGGGGCTGCGTAGCCGCTGACCAGTCAGAGTGCCCATGTTGACCCCTGTCCACTGCCAAAAGTGCCTACAATGGGCATGTGCATCAGAACTGGACAACAGAACTGGACCAAGAACTGGACCACGAACTGGACCATGAACTGGACCTGTGTGAGGGTAGCGAGTGCTAAAAATAACATTATGTATGTTATCTATTAGAAAAATGACAGCACCTCACAGTAATGGTTAACAAATTATAACCTGTGAGGTGCAAGCAAACAGCAACAGAGATACACAGTTAAATGAGAACTTGGAACAGGTGTGTCCATGGGGACGAGCAGCTTCCACCATTTTCCTACCGCTGGTTAGTGGACCGGTGAGAGGGAGCACTGGAGAGGAAGGGGTGTGGCCTTGCCACCAGATGAAACCAGGATCATTAACATAAATAGTCTTTAGCTCATGTTTCCTCATAAACACAATGACTGACATTTTTTGTGTGAATCCCACTTGATTATCATTGTTTTGATTGTGTTTCAGCAAAAGTTGTTTTACGTACTGGTAACTCTGTGCAATAATGAAACCAGAAAAGGTTCTGTTCATCTGTTCACTAAGTTACTGTGATTGACATTCTTGTTGTTGGCAGTTATGTTTTTTTGTCGCTGTTGTTGACCACTGAAACCATTAGCCTTATTTTAATGTTAATACACAGCTAATGATGATGATGATGATGATGATGATCATGCGAATACATTTAATGGGATAATGGAATATTGTGAATGACATCATGAGCAGACCAGATTTAAATTGAACTTTAACCTGATCTATGAAGAACTCAGAAGGATAGAGCAAAAATGTTCTTATGTCTTATAAACACAGGACAGGACACATTTCATTGATTTGATATAATCAGCCACTTCCTCAAACAACAATGGCTGGCTGGCTGCGGCTCCTGGGCTCCCACTCCTTGAAGGCCATTCGCATGACGTCCTCCACACTTCCAAACAGCACCCCCCCCCCAAAAAAAATTCTTGGGGCTGCTCTTTGGCCGTTGGCGTCTATTCCTCCTTTTCCTTCGGTGTCTTTGCTGTGCCAGCAAGGGGACTGGTGGATGCCGAGAGATGAAGTCCTCCTCATCAGAGACCCCTTCAGCCCAGGAGGGCAGGGGGTGACGGTAGGAGTATTCGTCCTCGGTATCACTGTCCGGCCAACCAAGGAGGTCCCCTACCATCCAACTTCGCCTCACATAAACTTGGTCTTTGTGGGGAGTCATTCTGTC
>JACXGJ010007998.1:0-28554 GCA_016801105.1 Esox niger | reverse complement strand
TATGAAGGCGGTCTTCCATTCATCTCCCTCACGGATGCAGACAAAGTTGTAGGCACTCCTCAGGTCGAGCTTTGTATTGATAAGGGCTCTGCCCACCTGCTCCAGGGTGGCCGGTATCAAAGGGAGAGTAAATCTGTATTTTACAGTGATGTGGTTTAGGCCTGTAGTCAATGCAGGGGCGGAGACCCCCGTCTTTCTTTTCTGCGAAATGATAGACAGGTTCCTCATTGTATACATCGATGACATCCTGATATACTCTCGTTCCCTTGATGAAAAGAACTCCCATGTACGACAGCTACTACAACGCTTACAACAGCACCATCTCTACATTAAGGTTGAGATAAGCGCATTTCATGTCACCACCATCAACTTCCTGGGCATTGTTCTGTCCCCGAGAGGGGTTAGCATGGATGCTGATGAGGTTACTGCGGTGCTCCATTGGCCTCTACCTAAGACCTTGAAGGAGCTACAATGTTTTCTCGGCTTTGCAAACATCTACAGGCGGTTCATCCAGAACTACAGCTCCATTGCAGCCCCTCACAGCACTCACCAGCCAAAAGACAAATACGCTGCACTGGTCTGACTCAGCCCTTTCGGCATTCGAAACCCTCAAGAACCTCTTCATGTTGGATTAGCAAATACAAAGTGCCAATCGAGCACAGGACTTATGATTGCTGATAATTGGCTTCTGGATGCCTATGTACAGTCCCCTCCAAAAGTATTGGAGCAGCAAAGCAAATTCCTTTGTTTTTGTTGTTCACTGAAGACATTTGGGTTCACGATCAAAAGATGAGTATGAGACAAGAGTTCAGAATTTCAGCTTTCATTTCGTGGTATTCACATCTAGATGTGTTGAACAACTCAGGACATATCACCCTTTGTTTGAACCCACCCATTTTTCAAGTGAGCAAAACCATTGGAACATGTGACTGACAGATGTTTCGTGTTGCCCAGGTGTTGATTGATCAAACATTAAATAGCACTGCATGACTAGTCTAAGTTTCCATCCTTGGTTTAAACCTATAAAGACTGCATTTCTTGTTAAAGAGGATAAACCAAAATGAAGACCAGGGAGCTATCTTTGGGAGAAAAGCAAGCCATTGTCAAGTTGAGAAAAGAAGGAAAATCGACCAGAGCCATTGGACAAACATTGGGCATAGCAAGCACAACAATTTGGAATGTCCTGAAAAAGAAACTACTGGTGTACAGAGCAACAGACGTCGAACAGGTCGGCCAAGAAAAACAACAGTAGTTGAAGCTGCGAAGAAAACCACTGAAACATCAGTAAGTGACATCACCAACGACCTCCACAGTTCTGGGGTGAAGGTATCACAATCCATTGTTCGAAGAAGACTCAGAGAGCAGAAATATAGAGGCCACACCACAAGATGCAAACCACTCATCAGCAGTAAGAATCGGAAGGTCAGATTGAAATTTGCAAAGAAGTACAGAGATGAGACGCTAAAGTTCTGGAACACAAAATTATGGACTGATGAGACCAAGATTAACCTCTACCAAAGTGATGGAAAGGCCAATGTCTTGAGAAAGAAAGGAACTACTTATGATCCGAAGCATACAAGCTCATCTGTGAAGCATGGTTGGGGTAATGTCATAGACTGGATGGAGGTAATGCATGGCTGCATCTGGAACAGGCTCATTAATATTTATTGATGATGTAACTGATGATGGTAGCAGCAGAATGAATTCAGAAGTGTACAGAAAAATGCTGTGTGCCAATTTATGGAGAAATGCATTGAAACTAATCAGGAGGAAGTTTATCATGCAGCAAGACAATGACACAAAGCACACTGCCAACAAAGCCAACAAAACTTCATCAGGGGATAACAGTGGAAGGTTTTAGACTGGCCAAGTTAATCACCTGACCTTAACACAATAGAGCATGCATTTCACCTCCTTAAGAGGAGACTGAAGGGAAAAACACCCCGAAACGAACAAGAACTGAAATATGTTGCGGTAAATGCCTGGAATAGCATCACCAATGAAGGATGCAACAGTTTGCTGACATCGATGGGTCTCAGGCTTGAGGCAGTTATTGCAAGCAAAGGTTATGCCAAATATTAAATGTTATTTACTTTAAGATTATCTGTTCCTTTACTTTTGCTCACCTAAAAATGCTGTGGTCTAATACAAACGTTGATATGTCCTAAGTTGTTTAACATATCTATATGTGAATACCAGGAAATTGCAGCTGAAATTCTGAACACTTGTCTCATATTCATCTTTTGATCTTAAACCCAAATGTCTTCAGTGACCAACAAAAACAAAGGAATGTGCCTTGCCATTCCAATACTTTTGGAGGGGACTGTAGATATTCCATAATTCTTTTTGACGATTCCAGTTACAATAGTCATTTACAACATTAACAATGCCTACAGTGTTTTCTGACCAATCTAATGTAATTTTAATGGACAAAAATGTGCTTTTCTTTCAAAAACAAGGAAATTACAATGTGACCCCAAACTTTTGAATGGTAGTGTATAATGCATTACAATTGCTACTAAAACAAATACAAATTTTTGGAAGGCTACAAAGACATATCATAAATTATTACACAAAGTTCTGACATGTTTATTAGTATCATGGCACTGGGGTTAAGGTTAGGGTAAAGGTTATTAAACAAAAAAGGTTTGGTTAAGGTTTGGTTAACGTTAGGTAATACATTACTAGCGTTTCGGTTTGAGTTATGGTTAGAAACAAACACACCGCTGGTTGTATGTGAACTTGTGCCTATTGAGGTGGTCGGGTATATTTCTGCTCATCCACCATCACTGCCCACATAAGCCCTATAAAAAAATCTCTGGATCTCTCACTGCGCTCACCACTGCCTCTAACGGACAGTATTTACTATAACGTTACCTGACATAATGTAATATTTGTTACTGTCAAAGATTCGGCTCTCATAGATTTACGTAAAGTAGTCTACGTACACCCCCTGAGACCAGTCTGGCTTTATGGGTTCCAGGCATATCTTAACTACCCAATCAACGATAATGTTCCAAAAAGTTTATAAGTTCCGTTTCATGAATAGAGCTACACATGAGATTTAATTACATGCATTTTTGGTAGGGCAAGTTGGCATCAACGTCGGTCCAGTCAGTGCGGACGTGGTATAATTTTTTATTCTCGAAGTGGCATCTGCTTTCGCGTTTACGTTTTGAGACTTAGACGGTTGGCCTTTCAGATCAGTCACAAGGAGACAATAGTTCAAGAGACATGGAAAAGTCAGCGGTCTAAAAATCTTTTCTCTAACCTGCACATGGCTGAGGAACATTGCACTGTACTTGCAGAATTAGTAACAACTGATTTTTTTTTTTTAATCTATGATATTTTTAACATCGAGCACCATCGGGTATAAGTGGCTATACACACAAAGACTGGAGAAAGGCTCCTCTCTTCGTTTCATCCCAGGTTCTTGCATTTTTTCTATCCACTGTATTTTTTTGTAACCACTTGTCTGCATTGCTAAGTTTCTCGTGTTTTACGCTGCGTATCTGTATAAGCACTTTGACAATTACAGAAGTAAAAATAATAACGTTCAAGTTTAATTGATTTTTCCATCCCTGTAGCATACAATAACCCGTTACTCAAGTCAGAAAGGGATTTAAGAGCTATACTTTGTTAATGCTATTATCTGGATGTTTTTTATAAAGTGACGTTGAAAACGTACTTTTTAGGACAGGATAAATGTATTTATTTATTGAAGTAAAACTACACTTGCTGTGAAGATCACGGAGTTAATTACATACATTTTGTACCTGTAGACAATGACAATTACGGTACAAATCCTCTGAAATTAGCTCTATAGCAGCAGACCTACAGTCATAATAATCACAACTACAAATTAAATCCCTCGATACTTCTTCTCAATCAAACACACAGACATACACGCGTGCGCACACACACAAAGGTAATGTCCATGCCATACCAAACGTTAAATACATTCAATTGCACATCGCAGTCTTTGTTCCTTACTTATAATCATAAAATACATTAATGACTTATGAGCATGAGGTTTTAAATGGAAATAATACCAATTAACACTTGGTATTATTTCCAAAACATTAACACTTACTGCGTTGCTATTTGGGAGACAACTATATATAACATTTAAACAGTATTTTCCATTCCTTGTGAATATTATAAAATATCCTAATATTGTATTCAAATAATTTGCCATTTCAAAATAATTTTGTGCGCATTTTGTAAAATATAAAAAATTGTAGTAGACAGTTATTCTGCTGCATGCAAGAAGATCGTTATTTAGTCGAGTAAAATAGCTGGGCAAATTAGATTTTACCTTTTCCAATAGTAGGCTATATCCATAGAGATCCACGTGTTCTTTCAGTGTTCAGATGTTTAGTCATTAATCACTTTAAATCGAGAAAAATAGAAAGCTTTTTAACTTCAGAGTTATTCCACAAAAAAACGATGAACGTTCTTAGCTAATTTTTATGTAAAATATTCCAAGACGTGTCTCATATACAGTCCTAAAGACAATACAAAGACCAACCGGACAAGGTAAAGATATGTCACCTAGGAGATCTAGCAGGCAGCCTACCAGTCTCCGGAAGATATCGACACGATCCATGTACTATTGAAATTTCGTTGCGATGCTCGGTTTATATACTGGGGATTAAGCCGCGTCACCGCTTTCCCAGGGGGTCTTGAATCCGCCATCGAGAGGCAAACATGCAGTTGGGCAGTCATGCCCCTTTTTCCATAGACTGGGAACGGTTAGCGAGTAGGTTAACTTGAGACTACACACTTTAATTGACATACCTCTACCTAAAACATCACAAGTATGATTTCAGTAAGTTCACAGAAATTACACAATTTTTTTGTTAAAATACAACCGTAGGGATACATTTCTTTAAATCTTGTCTGAAAGACCCATTTCAATCTGTGAAGAGGAAAGCATAATTTGGCATTGGAACACCTATTTCAGACTGAATAGATAGCTTGGAGAGTCAGACATACTAAACTACAGCAGATAGACTAAACTAAATAACACTAAACTACATACGATTTTTCCTAAAACCTATCCTAATGTAATGAGCATCTTACTGAAGAGAACACATTTATCCAGAGCTTATCACTATGTACATATTTTCACACCAACTGGTCTGGATTCTGTGATAGCGTTTTGGATTGAAGTACAGCGGTCTCTGAGACTCTGAGCAGACTGACCAAATCTGTATTCATGTTTTTATTGGTATAAAACTAAGAAATAAAAAGCACACACCTAATTTCTTTATAATTGACTGTCTATGTAGGGATTGGATAGCCCTAAGAAGGGACCTTCTCACCCCATACTCCCACTGCACATCCTCCAGTATCTTCCGGAGGACCCAGTCATACGCCTTCTCCAGATCCACAAACGCATGTAGACTGGATGGTCATATTCCCAGGCTCCCTCCAGGATCCTTGCTAGAGTAAAGTGCTGGTCGGTTGTTCCACAACCAGGATGGAATCTGCATTGTTCCTCTTCAATCTGAGGTTCGACTATCTGCCGAATCCTCCTTTCCTGCAGCTTTGAGTAGACATTCCCAGGGAGGCTGAGAAGTGTGATTCCCCTGTAATTGGCACACACCCTTGTTCCCCCTTTTTAAATAGGGGAACCACCGCCCTGGTTTGTCACTCCTTAGGCACTGTCCCCGACTCCCACACAATGTTAAAGAGGCGAGTCATCCAAGACATCCCCTCCACATCCAAAGCTTTCAACATTTCTGGACGGATCTCGTCAGTCCCCAGAGCTTTGCCACAGTGGAGTTGTTTGACTACCTCAGTGACTTCTGCCAAGGAGATTGACGATGCTTCCCCATCAGCCTCCAGCTCTGCTGTTATTGAGGCAAAGCTCTCAATATACCTATGGTCATGAAGGCTGTGTTGCACCCGTGATAGTACTAGATCGCGGGTACAAGTGGCTGAAATGTGTTTTCTCAGAAGGGTGGTTGGTGTCTCCCTTAGAGATAGAGTGAGAAGCTCAGTCATCCATGAGGAAATCGGAGTACAGCCGCTGCTCCTTTGCATCGAAAGGAGCCAGTTGAGGTGGTTCGGGCATCTGGTAAGGATGCCCCCAGGACGTCTCCCTATGGAGGAGTTTCAGGCGCGTCCAGCTGGGAGGAGAACTTGGTGTAGGCCAAGGACTAGGTGGAGAGATTATATTTCGACACTGACCTGGGAACGCCTCAGGATCCCCCAGTCAGAGCTGGCAAATGTGTCTCGGGAAAGGGAAGTATGGGACCCTCTGCTGGAGCTACTACCCCTGTGATCCTATACTGGATAAGCGGATGAAGACAAGATGAGGTGTTTGTTTTTATGGGTGTGTTTATTGAAATGATGTTGCAATGTTTCACCAAAGAGCCTTTTTAATTTTAAGTTAAAAAAATACAACTTGACTTTAGCAAGCTATAATCATATTGGTTGATGGCTTTTTCTGACTCCAAAAACACTTCCCAGTACCTAAAGTATTTCAGACAAGCAAAAAAAGACAGACAACCAAAACCCTCTTTTGTCTATCTTGCTGATTGATTGGGTAAGGATGTTGAACCATCACACCAAAACAAATGCACCAGTGCAGATATGTTATCTATGCCCCCCTATTCTTGAAACATTTTCACCAGAAATATAAATTTATAAAAAAAAGTGAGAGCAAAGATCTGAGCAGCATCACCAAGGAATTTTTAGGTGACAGAGTGGGAGTAATGAATTCAATGGTTCTGGATGTTTTAGGTTAAACTACAAACAACTTTTGCATTTGATTTCTAATCATGTGCTCAAAAGTGTTTTTTATTTATAAAATTTTATGTATAGGTTGTATTTTATTTTATATTTAAAATGCAGTGTAAAGTGTGAAATTCCCTTTTAAAACTTATATTGCTGAATTGGCTAAGATGAAGAGGAACATTGTTTCATTATAGAAACAATTTGTGTATGTAATGTTAGCTCAAAGAAAATAAATTGTACAGGGCACTTTTATGTTGGTCATTAATAATGGTGATATGCTATATAATATGGTCTTGAAACCTCTTGATACAGTCTATCATGCAGCATTATGTTTTATTAAAGTTGTATACTTTCAAGCTCATCCTTGTCTTTCATACACAACAGCTGGCTAGGAGTCCCTTACTTCCTGAATGACCAGACTCGGGTTAATGTTTTTTATCAATAGCTGTATAGCAGAAACTCCTGCATTATCAAAATTAAACTGGAGGACCTGCAGATATTAATTATGCTTTCATGAATGGTTAGTCCTAGAGTTAGGAAGAACTACTTTTGACTATTACGCACCCTACTTGTGGAATGCCTTGCAATTAAGCATTATGCTTGATGATCTGGTTTTGGTGGGAACATTTAGGGCAGACACAGATTAAGCCTAATCTGCCCTTGAAGGTTAAATCAATTTAATGTTTTTGTTTATAGTTTATTTTACATTTAATTATTTTAAAGTAATTCTATATTTTTTATGTTTGTATGTTTTTTATTATTGCTGGAATATAGAGCACAACTGTAGAAGAGACCTGGATTTCCCTGTATAAATAAAGGTGGGAACCATCTCAGCACATGTTGAAGTGCAGTTGTGTGGTAGCCAATGGAAAGTGATATCTTAATCAGCCCATTACATGCCCTTGTTTCGTCTAATATTGTATTTATTCTTTTTTATTTTCTCTCTGAACATGAGTGGATAAATCAGATTTATTTCCTTGTTGAGAGAAAGCAATGGTTAGCTAGGGACTGTTGGTTACCTGGTCCCCAGGCTATTCCACATAGCATATGAGCCTGGAACAACTTACCATTGAAGTTGGCCTTGTGGGAGAGACTATTAAGTCGTGCTTTTGGTTCCAAATACAGGCAAGACTCTGGCACAGACTTGTTGAAAACGAATGAAAATATTGCTCTCCAAGTGAGAAGTATGTGCCCTACTTTCCCAGTACCTAAATAGCAAACAGGAAGAGGGAGTTTTTGTTTTTTTCTATGATTTCAGAAAATTCCCTTTAAGTATCTAAACAAGATAACGACCGCTGCTCTGGTTAACTTAAATTACACCATGGGATCAGCTTGACCGGCCCATATATTCACACTTGTGCCCCGTTAATGGACTCAAGGAATTTATGGAACAACGTTTGGGTCTTTGCGTGTTAATAAAGAGGAGCTTATTGACCTCCGAATATTAATTAATACATTTTTTTTTTCATGTGGTGATTACACAACCTCCTGTAATGGATGTCACCAAGATTCATCTGATGTGGTATGCAGCAGACTCACACTTCCTCAAGTTCTTGGAAAGCTGATAAAAAAGCCATCCCTGCATGACCTCAATTTTACATTGAATTGAAAACCATCAATAGCTACGTGAGCTGCCTGAGAAGGAAGAACACCACCCCAAAATCTCTGTTAAATTTTCCCAAGAACTTTCCAATGATCAGGTGATTTATTTGCTCCATGGTTGGACAATACAGGCTGCAATGTGGTATGGGATGAGTACTTTGCTTTTCCCACTCACTCCAAAACGTACACAGTCTTTTTCCCTTTACTTAAAAAACAAGATTTGTACAGTTTTTCAAAAGCTGATTCTAATTTCTCTCATTAATCACTGGGAACTAATATAACCAGCATGTTTTTTTTAAATGTTTGTGGTACATATTCTTGGTCATGTGACATACATTTAAAACTATGAAACAAAATGATAGGGGTGCTCATTTTACCATTACATCCCCGATCAGCATGGCCATTGCATTTGTAGCATAATGCAATTCATCTGCTTGAAATGGGTGGATGGAAATGTTGTTTTTGATACCCTTATGAGTCAAGCAATGGAATCCATCAGGTTGCGTGATGCAGCTAGCCAGTCCATTTTGAAGTCCAACATTAGAGACAGGTGTGGCTATATACTTGGCTTAATCAAGCCCTGAGTGTGTAAGTTTCCTAAGTATGGAAGCTGGAAGGTAGCCATAATCAATACCACAAAGTACTGAAATGTAAAAAGCAGCTCTACACTGAAGTGTCCATTTGCAAGAAAGACAAGGCCTATATGCCCTCTGAAAGTTCTAAAAAAAAATTCACAAGGAAAATATTTGATTAGGTACAAGGTGGGTTTGTTAGGTATTTAAGGATATATTTACACAGCTAAAGCAACAGGTTCACCGCTACTAATGTCAAACATTCCTTTCATATTCTTTAGAAAGTAGCCTAAGTAAATCGGCTATGACAGGTCTTGACTGCAGTTGAGCCAATGCTCTGCTCTTTTATGTCCCAGTGTTTGTTTCTTTGCATTAGTGAGGCTTTACTCAACAACTGGCACACATGCATAGTAAATACAGTATATAGGATACTATAAGTACTTTGCTTGATTGGTAGGATAGGATTAGTTTGACACTACCTTTGACCAAGAACTGCACCTCAAGAACTGCATTAGGTGCTGCTGGTTGTTGTGTTGACTTTGGACCCAAAGGCTCTGAAACATAATGACTTTGGACCCAAAGACTTAATCTGGAATCTATCATTCATACCTTTAATCTAAAGTGTTACACTTTCCAGGGTCTGAAAATTATTTTACCCACAGCCTAGATTGAAATACTTTGACACTGAATTTCGCAACTTGTGGGTGCCCACCCTGACATTTAGCTGTTGAGGTGTTCTGGCTCTTTTTTAGATACAGGACAAGGCTTTATCTGCATAGAAAAAAACACTCCTCTTTTGTGCACACATACAGATGTATGCTGTTTGATAGTATTACAAAATAAACACACATTATTAATTTATTAGGCATTAGTATGAATTGTGTTGATACAGCTTATATAAAGCTTCAATGACTGTAGTACTTTCCTCCTGTACACAGATTCTGCACTTAAGTTCCCCTAACTACCGTCTCAGTTTACCACACTCAAAGAACACATGTCTGTTCTTCCCTCTCCTGTCTTGTGCTCTAGACAAGGAGCCAGTGTGGTTGCGCGGTTTGGTATAGCGGAGTGAGGGAGTGGTTGAAAGCTACTGATGAACGTTTCTGATATTGGGATGTCGGGTCTTGAGTGTTTATGTCTGCAGAACTGTTTAGAAAATCTTGAGTGACTGACATTTCTCATGTCAGCCATAACTTTTTTATGTGCAAAATTCAGTTCTCCATTGACCTTGGTTTGTTAGTGCTAGGACTTATTTACATGACGATTAATGCTTTGAGATATGTGAAAGACACAGGATGCTAGATTAGTTTGTTGTGTAAACTTGTAGATATTGTTAGCTTGAGATGTCACCTTCTGAGGTACCGTGCGTCACATTTTTGACTGAGCTCTCCTGGAGGATTGTACGTGTCAAGACGATTGTTTTGACACATACAAGCTTGATTTTCTCTCAATTGGGGCCCACAATCCTGTATTGTATGTCTCGGACATAGCAGTGTAAATTCTATCAAGCATTTTATTCTCTCATACAATGTAAATAGGGCCCTAAACTAGGCTTAATCTGTGTCATAGACACTGTCCCAGACTGCTTTTACATAGGCAAACTGGTGTTAGAACTGCAATTGATTTCAGCCTTGTGTAATGAAATTAATGCCTGTGGGGATTTAACTATTCTACTGGTAAACATATTAATGTTGGTGTTTTGTCACCTGGATAACTGTGAAAGGAGCCTACAAGGCATGTACAACACATATGTCATCAGTACAGTTGTTAATGTGTTTTCCGCCAGGCAAATGGTGCAGTAGCATGACATTTCTTGTCAACAGGAAATTATCATTAGAAAACATTAATTCTCCTGCTAAATGTGTTTTCATGTTATTGTTTGTTGGCTAGGTATATGGCGTAATATCCAGAACATGGTCGTGTTTACCAGTGAGATCTATTCTCCTAAAAAGGAACTGCATTGGTGGTAAATTACATGTCAAGATGGATGTTAGGACCAATACAAAGTGCAAGGTTGTCAATAGAAGACATCAATTCACCTCATTCCTTCTCCTCCCTCCATTTTGTCCACCTTGCCTGTTTATCATATTGACAGTGTAGTTTGAGGTGCAGCAGCAATTATTGAGATGCCAACATTATCTTTCCTATCTTTTACCAGACATGTAACGAATGAATTGCTTCGCTCACTCTGGAACCCGTAACAAAGATCATACATTCATTATGTCAGCTGAAAATTGAATCAACAGCAGTTGTGAATGAAAATAAACGCAGAGTGATTAAGAGAGATTCAAGGACAGTTCAAGGATGGCAAGAGAAAATTGGTCTGTGGCTTAAAGCTATGATAAAAAATAAAGGCAGATCTGACTGTGGTTAAGCATCTATCCAGCTCTGGTAGCTGCACTGAAAAGAATGAGTTCTAACAAGAACTGTTTCGATCTGAATAAACCATATTTGGTGGTTCTTTGTTTTCCTATTTACAACCTTTCACATTCTTAGAATGTTTTCCTTGAGTCTTTGGAATTTAAAAAACCTTCATTAGCCATCTTCTAAATCAGTTTAGGACCCTGATGAATTCTATGACAATGTTGTTTTGATGTTTATTTTTGTTATGTAATATATGTTTAACCCAGATATACATAGCTTGGGCTACTGTTTTGCAAAGGCCTATTATGTTTGTTTGTTTGTTTGTTTTCACACCATTTTGTCCAATAATGGTGTCCAATATACCCCATTTCTGTCTATCAAACACTCTGTGTCTGTAGTCCAATAACAAAGGGTCTAATTGCACACCTGTACTAACTCTTCTGCAGTTGTGTAAGAGATAAAAGATCATTAGTGGAAACAGATACTTCTGCACACTGTTTCTGCTGGCAAATGTAATAAGTGTGTCTGTAGCCCAAAAAAGTATTGATGGTTTACCTGGAATACTAACACTCTATAGGCAACCTTATCATGACCATAATGCATAATGACAAGCTATCAGCATTCAAAAGACATTGTAGCCTTCTGAAAACTCACTTTTGAATGCAGTCATGACATGTTGCATCAAGCACACAGCCATGCAAACTCTATATGCTTTCATACATCAATGAGTCAAGAAATGCTTTAAACATTTTAAGTGGTCACACTACACCACTTGCAGAAAGTAATTTCTAACAGAGAGTTAGTGAGTTGAGATTTGTCTGAGCCCTGGTTCGGAATCAGATTCAATCACCCTATGAAAAAAGTTGCAGGAATCTAATTTTCCAAGAATCAGAATGCTCACTAATGATTTTCTCACGCACCTCTTCCTTCCCAGCATTTCTTTTTCACAGAAACAGGGTCAGAGTGTGACTGATGGACTCCATTCATCATCATCAGTCAACGCTTCTTCTATTTAAATCCACATTCACTTGTTTTGTATACTTCATGTTCCCATACATGGTCTCTGCTTTGGGTAGTGACACATTTCCACCCTTCCTGCTGATTGCCAGCTTCCTATTACCAGAAAACTGGCACAGAGGGTCAACAAACCATGTTTTCTCTCACCTGAATACACCCTTCTTCCCCTCATAATCCCTTTTTTCCATCAGTTAGAAAATGTATTTTATTAGACTACTGACAAATGTGCACCCATTCTGATTTATATACAACATTTAGCCTTCAGAAAGTATTTCAAAACCTTCCCTTTCTCTGCATTTTGTTGGAAGAAAAATCATCATGCCAGACTGAGGACCGGCTCCTTTCCATATCATGTCCAATCCACTGAATTTGACAACCACGGGCTCCAATCAAGTTCTAGAAACATCTGAAGAATAAATACATGAAATATTTTGGAATTCTATTTCAATAAATTGGACCAAAATTCTAAATACCTGTCTGTCATTATGGGAAATTATGTGTATATTGATGTTATTTTTAAAACATTTATAAATTAAATCTACAACACAACATTACACGGAGAATGTGAAGGGGTCCTAATACTATTGTTCATATAGGGTTAGCAATCGGGTCTAATGATATGGCTTCCACTGTTGAAAAACTGCAACAAAGCTGTGGAGGGGGCTTTGACAAGAACAGTATTCTCAAGAATGTTGAAGGATCAGTAGAATGTAAAGAGATTAGTAGAAATTTGATGGTTAATTGCTTTTTTTAAAGTCACTTGGGTAAATTTACAGATCTGACATTTGAACCTCTGTTATTAGATTTACAGAGTTGTGCAAAAGTCTTATAACCATATAAACAGTCAAATAAAAGTAATTGTTTTGGGCTGTTTCTTTCTCTGATACTTAACTGTCCTCGGTCATCTCAAACCTGGATTAACCCTACTCCCTTTGTTAATGCCCACATTGGTCCTAGGAATACCAGGAATGCTCTCTCAGACTTTCCTTGTGTCCTGTTTCACCACATCATCCCTTGGACCGTTCCTCATGACTACCTGGCCCAAATTACTCACAGCTGTCCCTGTTAATGTCCTTCAGGATTTGTTGCAGATCTAGTTATTGACTAAAGATTCCTAATGCCGCTACCCACACCCCACCTGTCTCTGGTTATGTACTGGACATAGATTATGTTAAAGGACTAAAAATCACACTTTTGTTCAAAGCCCAGCATTTATTGACCTGCTTGTCTTTTGATCTTGTAAAAGCTTGACGTGGCCCAAATGGTCATGTTCTCATATAAACTTCACATGGCACAGTCAAGAGTTTTGTTTCGACTAGGGAGATTTTCCTAGCTACTTTGCATTAACTTGGGTTGTTTGCTCTCTGTGTGACAAGTGCTAATAAAGAAGGGCTTAATAAAATACATTTGATTGATTGTTCCTTGATTGTACTTGGGGGCATGCCAGTTAACGCAATCCCTAAATTACTGCTCATTAAAACAGCTGCTGCAAAGACCCCGAGACCAGCAAATAAGTCTGCTCACATTATACCTCTCCTAGCTTATCTCCATTGGCTTCCTGTCCCTCAAATAAATTATTTTAAAAGTATCCTCTTAGTCTACAAGGCCCTCAATTGCATCTGACCTGCCTACCTATCAGATTTATGAACCTCCATGCCCCCGATGTTCCAGCCACATCAAAGAGATCAATGAACCAAGAAAACAGCTCCCAACAATGGGGGGGCTATGCCGTTTCCTTTATTGGACTCCCTACCAGACTGCCTCAGGGCTGTTCAGAATATTGTGGCTTTTAAAGCAGGCTTTAACCTGATCAAAAGTTTAAAATACCTTTGAATGTTTGTCCTTGTTACAGTCATACAGTGACACACACAGGTAAACATTTTAATTAAAGGTGAATTTCCCACACCTGTGACTTTTTAAATTGCAATTAGTGTCTGTGTATATACAGTCAATGAGTTTGTTAGCACTGAGCAGGCTAGAATCTGAGCCATGGGAAGCAGAAAATAACTGTCAAAAGACTGGCGTAGTATGGTAATGGAACTTTATAATGATGGAAAATAATATAAAAATATATTCAATGCCTTGCAAATGTCAATCAGTCCTGTTTAATCACGTATTTAGCAGTGGAAAATTCAGGGATCTCTTGATACCAAGCCAAAGTCAAATAGACCAAGCAGTGTTTCCACCGCAAGAACAATACCCAGGAACTAGGAACTTTTCTAGGAACCTGCTGCGTTGCCACCTCAGGTACCAGGGTCTATAACCAGGAACTGCATTTACCCCCAAAACAGTTCCTGCTCCGGGGGTAGGACTCTCCCAAAATCCCGGAACTTTTGGGGTGGGACTTGCCATGCTGAACATTTCTGATTGGTCCAGTAGTAGCTAGAGTTTTCTCGCAGTTTTCAACCGCCTTTTTTAAAATGTCATCAGCGGAGTAAATTTAAAGAAGTTATCAAAGGAGTTGAGTTTACTTACACATTTTTAAAAAACATTATGTAGAGGAAATCGAGCGACCGATGGACCGACGACGAAGTCCTGGCCTTATTGAGTGTTTATGCTGACGACCAAATCCAGCGAGTATTCGAAGCAGCGATTCGTAATAATAAAGTGTACACGAAAATATCCTACAACTTAGGTCAGCTGAACATTATTTACACCGGGAAACATTGTCGAGAGAAGCCAAAAAAACTGAAACAAGATTATAAGAAAACGGACCACAATAACAAGCGGCTCTGACCAGCCAACCAGCAAGTGGTTTGACGGTCTGGAGGCATTGCTGGGTCACGGGCCGGCCTTTGGCGCTGCAGCAACAAGTGATTCCGCTACTGCGTTGGTGGAAGTCCCAAACGGATAACCAGTCGGTTGAAGATAAATAACAATGTTTCACATGCCTGTTAAATGTTATAACGCCATGTTTTGTAAAAAGTCATGAAATTTGATTTCGAAATAAGTCAGGATATTGTTTAGTCAGGCTATCTGAAAAACGTTGGCTACAGGTAGGCCTTAATGTTAACGCTAACCGCTAGCTATGCTAAGGTGAACCGCTAGTGGTGTTTCACGGCAACCTAATGTTTCTTCTAGTTAGCCATTACATTTTTAGAAATGCCAATTATATTTTCTGAACTTGCTCTGTTATCATATGGAAAAAGGCTGGATGTGCGGACCTGCCTGAGTAATTCCTACCATATCTCAAAATGTATATTTTTCAAAGTAGGGCATCATTTTAATCAAGACAATCTCTTTAATCCTGGAGGGAAACTTGAATATACCACCTCATCTTGATACTGCTTAAAACAGTGCTTGTGTTTTCATTTGTGGTGCTTGTTATTTTTCTTAGGGAAGAGGAAAAGAGACTCTGACTTCCTTTAGTTGCTGAGGGCCATGAATGATGCTAACCGGGCCATCCTGCAGCAAGGACAGGAGCAGCAGGAACAGTATATGCAGCTGTTACTTGAGAGCCGGGGAAAGAGCGATTAGAATGCGCAAGTTGGCTATGGCGTTTCAAGGTGGGTTCCGGTCTTTTCTTGGCCAGCTTGCCCAGACGCTGAGCCAACACAACAGCCCCTCCCCTGTACTAAATAGTGCCCCTAACCCCTCTGGTTGTTATTCATACCTGCCTTTTGCGCATTTGTATTATGCACCTACATTTTTGGGGATAAATAGTTGTGAAACCAAATGTGTGTATGGTGGCTGTTTGTGTATATGTGAAAACAGGAATGCACACACATTGTCTTGCTTAGTAATGAATTATTTATTAAGTCACACCAGATCAACAGAAATGGTCTACAACCGGTATATACGGACTGAAAATGTTTTACGCAGTAGTCAGACAGTTTTAATTATTGATTCTTTCAATCTGAGAATTGGTAATTGCCAGTTTTTGAAATAAGAATGTTTTGGTAACTGATATCTTCAGCTCTCTAAGCAGCTATCTGACACTTCACAATGTGTTGAGAAACCTCATTAGACCCGTACATGTGTCCAGCCCCTCGGCCTCTACAGTGGGTGGCAGTGGCCCGTCAGGCTGCTTTAATCCAGAGACACCCCATTCTTTGTACTCTTCATTTCAGAGGTAATGCAGAACACAACATGCGATCACCATGGATTTCACCTTGTGTATGCTGCGGCCATTTCGTTTTAGCAAGCACATCCGTCTGCCCTTCAGTCTTCCAAAAGCGTTCTGAAACAACACCACCCCGCTCTGCTTGTTTTGTGGTTGTACACAAGTTGTTGGGTTGTCAACCGTCCATTGTCTGTGAGAGGTTTCATCAGCCAGCTTTTCAAAGGATAGGCTGCGTCACCAAGGACATGGTACCCGACATGTCCACAAATGTTCATTGTTTCATCAGGGAGCAGCAAACCCATACCCATTAGACCGCACAACGCTGATAAGCGCAGACCTCTGGCATCATGCAACATTCCAAAAAGACCTCTTCCATCCACAACAGCTTGCAGGATAATCGAATGCCGGCCCTTGTGGTTGAAATACTCATTTTGGTAATGTTCTGGTCCCAGAATGGGGATGTGATCCATCAATTGCACCTACACACTGTGACAACCCCCATCTGCGCTCAAAATGTCGCCATTTGTTTTCACTTGTCACTGTTTGGGCACTGAATAACTTCGGCCCTAAGTACCCTCTCAAGAGAGGAAAAGAAATTGTGTGCACAGTGACATACTGTAGTAATGCCGACTCCAAACAAATGAGTTGCTCCTGTACTCTTGAGTTGGTTCCAAGTTTCCCCAGTGCAATGGCGATTCCTTTTTGAATGGGTACACAACAGTGGTAGTTTGTCATGTCTCCCCAGTTCTGGTTGCAATCGATGGCACAGGTACAGAAACGTGTCCTTAGACATACGGAAATTCTTTATCCGCTGGGCCTCGGTGAAAGTTGGAACCACTGTTTCCCACCACTCCGTTTGTTATATTGTGTACCAAAATGAAAGGCGAAACACGACGCGTTCTGTAGTACTCTCATCTGAAACACTTAAAAAGGTGCCACAAATAAGTCGATGTAGTTAACAAATCATTATTTTGAATGTTGATTTACTTAAACGCATATATGCCTGCTAAAATCTTACTGTTCTTTGTGCGGGAATCCGTCTGTCATCTCATGGTCCATCCCCACGATGCTACTGCTTGTGTCTTCCATCGTTGACTCGATCACCAAATTTGAAAGCCGAAAAATCACGATCAGCAGCAACGCAACTTGATTCTCTATGGTTGGAGATTGTCGCATAAATATTAAGGATGTCTGTCCATCACTGTATATCGTCTGACGCATACGTCAGAGTAAGAACATGCGTCAGCGGACTAATTTGACAAATCTTCGCAAGTCTTTAGACCACGGTGGCAACGCATAGAACTATGGGCTTGATGGATCCCTTTACCTGGGACTCACAGTTGCCAGTCTTTTTTTGGCAGAAATGCGTCTCAAGAAAGATTTCAACCAAATCTGCCAGAAGAATTGTTAAGGATACATAGAAAAACCCACAGGTAACCTCAGGAGAAATGTCTGCTCTTGAAAAAGACTGGTTGTTTCAAAGAGCAAAATATAATGATGCTTGAACAAAATGAGCTGCGTGGTCGTGTTGGCAGAAACTGACCATTTCTTATGAAGTTTACCTCCACCACAAATAGCGCCGATGAACTGTATGGCGTTTGCCACGGCATTACCTGTTTTAGTAGTCGTTAGACACATGAGCATTGTGTTAAACTGACTAACGTTTCTTTTTAAATTTACCTTCAACATGTGTCTATGAACTGCATGGCTTTTACCACTGGCCATTTTAACAGCTTAATAGCCAGTAATAGGCTTACTTGTATATACTATCTTCCTAGGAATAATCATGAGAGTTAAACGATTGCTAGCAAGACTGACAAACTTTTCCATGCCAGAAAGTCGCAATCACCGTATACACTTTTAGTTAGGGCTTACTATAATGTAACTACTGTATGTTGTCGCCAGCAAATGTTTGTCTATCCTGTCCCATAACGCATGCACGGATGCTTACTTTGAAAATCCACCAGAAACAGTCCCAATATAGGCGTAAACTGTTTAATTTCAGACTTACTATAATGTAGATACTGAAGGTATTAGCCAGTGAAGTTGTCTCTCCATACTTCGCTTTGCCTGTGAGGAGATCTGAACACGGGACCCATAGTTTGCTGGTCCCTCTTGCTTACCACTACGCTATTTAACAAGGGGTACTCAGTCGCTCGTTCAGTAAGAGACCTACGAGGTCCGGCAAAAAGGTGAAGGCTCATCGAGCCACTCTGGGGAGATCTCATACGTGCAGTTTATGCAAGACGACCAAAGACTTTGCATGACCTGGAGGCATTTTGCCAAGATTAATGGGCAGCAATACCATCTGCAAGAATTTGGGCCCTCATAGACAAATATTACAAAAGACTGCACACTATCATTGATGCTAAAGGGGTCAATACATGGTTTTAAGAACTATGATGTACTATATGCAGGCTTTTGAACAGGGGTCAGTTCATTTTTTATTTATATTTTTTTCTCCCATTTTTGCCATGTTTTGATGCCATTCTGTTATGACCTGTTCTGTTCTCATGTTTTCGTTACAAATGATTCATATTACCCATTCTCCAAGGGTATACAAAACTTTGAGCACAACCGTAGGTCTTTTCTGCTGATGCCTTGCTAGGCCTGTATTCAACTTGTGACACAGCATTATTATTATTTTTTTAACTTCTATCTTGTCTTAAGCCAAGGTATGCTTGATCGCATCTCTCCCTCAATTACGTTCCCTTTATCTTCCCCTGTTTACCTTGTTCTCTAGAGTTTTGTTGGTGGTTCATTGTGGTTATTGGTTCCTGACCATCCATACACATGCTGAGCCTAGTGCCTGTTTTTGTGCTTTGTATTCTCAGCAAAACTCACCTTTGGTACCTGACTTCGTCACCTCTGTAACTCAGTGTTGCAGTAGGTTACATTTCCATTTGTACATTTTTAGATCTGGACTTCTCAATCTTTCCATAACCAAGAGGTGTATAAATGATAATGGGATTGTGTTCATATCTAATAGAACCCGAATTAAACTGAATTAATGATTGTTGGGTGGTGTGACGGTTACTCTAAAATGACCACTGAGTTATCCTCTTCCCTTTCCTGCTATTAAACATCTTGACCATTCTGTAAAATGCTTTGAGATGTTTTATTTTGACCTGAAATTCTACATGAAAGTGGAGACGCCTCATGTCTTGTTAGGCTATGTCTTTATAAATAAATTTAAATTGGATTGTGGCATCAAACCACAGGTCTGGTTGGCTGAAGACCTGAAATGTGTTCTGGGACATTCAGACAGAAATATGCTGTGAAGAGTGATTGTTCTTCTAATTGATTCAGGCCACACCTCTTTCTTTCCGCAACTTTCTACTTCATAATCACCACTGCTTAGTTTTCTTCACTCTACATTAGTATAATCACACCCCATTCCTTGTTTTGAGTCTGCCTGGCTTTCCTGCTGTTGCTTGTTGTGCATGAAAGAATAAGAGCATTTGTATTATTAATATAACTAATACGTAAGTGGAGTTTGTGTTACGTTGCCAGCTTTGTTTTGCTCGAAAGACATTTTTCATTAATGAAGTCCCTGAGTATACTGTATCACTTTTTATATATAAATGAATGTATCAATGTAAGTTGAGATGATACCTTCCATCCATCACTTCTGGATGAGGAGTGCAGGGTTCTCTTTGTCTGGCCTCTAAGTGGAACTGCTCCAATTTTGCTCTGGCACTCTGTCTCCACCTCCCCAGGGTCCTCCCTAAAATCAGTTTGCTGACTAATGATTTGCCGTAAATGCCTTTGTTAAGGCGAGGCCTTATCGCTGCTCAAATACAAAGATGGAATAGCCTGTGAAAGCAGACTTAGAAGCTTCCCACTGTACACTTTTAACCCAGATAATTGTTGTCCTGGGTCGAATCAGTATTTATTTCATGTGAATAAAAAGCTCTCCTGTTTTCCACCTAATCACGATTTCAAATGATAATATCGGTTTGTAGAGGCCAATTCTATCAAAATAGATGCCGGAACACTAAGGAGAAGTAACACTAGATAAACAGTGTTGTTTAATGAGATACTTATGCCGACATGTTGATTTTCATTTTTTTCACTCAGGATGCCTCACTGAAAATCAGAGGTGCCATTCCTCGTTTGGTTATGTCCCCGAATTTCTATATTTCAATAACACATTAGTTTGGACTCCGCTGGCAACAGGTCAGTTTCAAGCAGGTTCTGTCAGACTGGAAAGCAGAGGACAGGGCAAGCAAGGTGGCACTGTAATTGTATACAAAATGTATACAATGTAATTTGCTTAGCATGAGGTAATCATCTTTCACCTGTACTGTCTTGATCGCGACAACGATTGATACAACCCCTATATCCAAGACTGCCTGAGTTTCATGTTAATCATGGTTGGTGGAAACACTTCAATTTAGTTTTGTCTAAATCCTCTCCTGATGTGGAACTTGTTTTCATCCACGCCAATCCTGTCCTATTCACTCCACCAAATTGATGCAATTTTGTCAGGGGTCTACATTACTCTAAGTGTCTGCACAGATCAAAAGAAGACCGTATCTAGACTGACTATGACATCCTACATCTATCTTAGAGACACTACCCTATGTAGGGAGGTCATGAAAATGCCTTGGGAATTGTCTGCAAAAACACAAGTTTGGAGCTGGGCTGAAAAGTTAAATAATCAACATTGTCCATTCTTCTGGAATGGTACCAGACATCACAAATCGATTTTTGAAGGAATTCATTTGACGAACAGCATATTTATTTCTCAGTGCTAAATTCCTTTGTCCAAGTTGTCATCTCCTTAACAAAGTTATTATTCTTTCTGGTCATGTGAGCAATGATGGAGGGAGCCAAATAAATTATTCTGGCATGCACTCAATCTTACAATATAGCAGAGGTCAATCGGTGCCAATCTCAGAAATAGTTTTATTTGACGCTTGTTGCACAGTGGAATTTTCTGTTTGTGGTTTCCCACAACCTTTTAAAGGGATCATTTTGACCATATCTGAGTGACAGGGGCCGTGCCAAAATGCAGAGGTCATGCATGAGTGTTGGTGCAATGAACAAGAGGTATTTCTCAGTTGTGATCCACTACCTGTTCGTGTAACATTTTCATAGGACTGTTTGATCAATCACACTTATGTTGCAAGCATTTGAAATTATGTTTATAAGTACACAGTAAGTTGTACGCTCACCTGATAAATTGACATTTCTAAGGGCCTTCCTCACAGTGATCATCAAAGGTGCACCAGCATATTTACCATCTACATACTGCTTTTACCACTGAGGCAGCATCTACCCATTGCACAGGGCAACAGAAACACTTTGTAACATTTGAAACCATTCCGAAGCTAGAGGCAAATGAATAGGAGCAAAATGCAAAGAAATCTGTTTGTGCCAACTGCTAAAAAGCAGAATTTGAGGTTACATTTTTAATTAGTGGCCCTGGTTCTGGTTGAATCTCAAGTCTCACAAGAAATAATTTGCCCCTGAGTTTGGGCTCCTGCATATTGGGTTAGAGAGCCGGGGGGTGGGGGGGGTCATTTTCAGACTTTATATTCAATTGGTACAACCTGATTTAGGGGACCAAAAATAATTCACATTCTCAAATGAAGTTATAATTTTTGCTGCCAGTTGTCTTTGACCTTTAGACATCACCAGATTCTCAGCAACTTCCCTAGTTATGCCTGCTTGTCATTCTGCAAGGTTATGCGCTTTCCAATGACTTCTGAGGCGTTTGGTTGTATCAGAAAAGACAATGACTCTACACTTCATCGTACTTCTGCTGTCAGCAGTTACATCATCTGTAACGAAGTTACAGAAGCAGCCATACAGCAAAACATAACTCCAACTTATTTCACAGATGTTGATATTTTAACATCTCTCTCATCAGACCACAGAACCTCCCGGAACACTGTTGGCTCTTTGATGTGTTGTTAGACATCCTGTTTTTCTACATGTCAGTCCAGCCTCTGTAGTTCAAGTTGTGAAGTCTTCTGTAAATGGTAGAGTACTCCATTCTGGAGCGTTGATCTGTCCTTGGCCTGGTATGTCATGCTTCTGCTGTGCTAAGCAGTTATTTCTTTCTTTTTAATGTACCAAACAATTGAATTTGGCATGCCGGTCTGAACTCTTTCAATCTTCATATTCATTACAACATTTTGACTTCAAACGCAAGGAATCAAGACTATATATTGGCAGCTCTCTTGTGTATGCACTAATGATGCAAACACCCCTATAAAATAAGACTGCTGTGAAGGCAATCGCCCAAGCATCTTTGGCACCCATAAATACAGGGACTATGGATGAAACCCATAGAATCTATTTAAATGGTTCACTGTATATGAATCTACTTCAAGACTCATCTTATGTGATTGAAAATACCACCCTGAAAGAATACAACACTGAGTAATTACACAAAATGTAAAGGTAAAGAACAAACGGCAATCGTTTCACCATTGAATCTCTGGCTTAGGCTTCCCCCAACCACCAGAAATCGCAATCCAATGACAGAAGATAAGGGAAAAACTCCTGTGGTGTGCCAAACTCAGAGTGGATGAGAGTGGGTCAGAGGAAGTGTTTTATGGATGCACACTGCAGTGGACAAGCCAACACATCTGGTTTGACTTCAGTCCATCCCACAGACCCTGCAGGCTGGAATGGTCTGGCATATGATAAATGGGGCTGTTATTGAAGGCTTGGTACACTGTGATAGACCAACACTTTCCACTGACATGCATGAGACACCATTCCCATACATGAACCGATGCGTACAGTAGTACTGGAAACAGCAAGAGTGCCAAGTCCTCAGCAAGAGTGCCTAGTGGAAAATGTAAGTACAGATGTAGGAGTTGCATCTTTGCTAAATATATGATTGTAATGAATTTCGATATAATGCCGTATGTGTTTATGCTCTTTTGTATTGTTAAGCTATAAAGAGTGTTTTGTGTGTGCTGGATGGACTCAGCTGACAGTCCTGTACACCCCTTCTAACCCAGAGACCTGTACATGCTCGTTGCCTGTCCGTGAAGGTAACATCCTGTGTCCTTAACGGATTTAACGGAATGCCTTATCGGTTGGGACAGGCTATGCAATTTATTTACAATAAAATAACATGAGAATTAACAGTTAGTAATGATAACCCCTTATCTTATTAATGATTTACAAATGTATTAGCCGTTTGTTCTGTCATGTATTCATGTTAACTACAGGACGAACTCATTTTTTGCAAGAACGCAGTCTGTACTGTAATGCTTTTGTTTCAAGACATGCTTTCATAATGTGATTACTGTGTGGTAAACATTATTAATAAGGAAGGCTGGATAATGATGTATCATTCATGTAAATCAATCTGCCATAACAACATTATGACCACCTGCCTAATATTGTGTAGGTCTCCCTTTTGGTCTCCCAAAACAGCCCTGACCTGTCAAGGCATGGACTCCACTGGACCTCTGAAGGTGTGCTGTGGTATCTGGCAACAAAATGTTAGCAGCAGATCCTTTAAGTTCTGAGGTGGGGCCTCCATGGATTAGACCTGTTTGTCCAGCACATCCCACAGTTCCCACGGATTGAGATCTTGTCCACACCTTGAACTCGTTGTGTTCCTCAAACCATTCCTGGAAAATGTTTTGCTTTGTCGCAGGGCCCATTATCCTGCTGAAAGAGGCCAATGCCATCAGGGAACTCTGTTGCCATGAAAGGGTGCACATGGTCAACAATGCTCAGGTAGGTAGTACATGTCAAAGTAACATCCACATGAATGGCAGGACCCAAGGTTTCCCAGCAGAACATTCCCCATAGTGCATCCTGGTGCCATGTGTTATCCAAGAAAGTGGCACACATGCTCCTGGCCATCCACGTGATGTAAAAGGATATTTGATTCATCAGACCAGGCCACCTTCCATTGCTCACATGCCCATTGTAGGCGCTTCCGCCAGGGGACAGGGGTCAGTGTGAGCACCCTGACTGGTCTGCACCTACGCAGCTCGATATGCAAAAACAATGCAATGCACTGTGTGTTCTGACCCCTATCTGTACCAGCACAACGTTTTTCAGCAATATGAGCTACAGTAGCTGATGTATTGGATCGAAACACACAGGCCTGCCTTCGCTCCCCACATGCATCAATGAGCCTTGGCTGCCCCTTGACCCTGTTGGTTCACCGCTTTATTGTCCTTGGACCACTTTTGATAGGAACTGACCACTGCAGACCAGGAACCCCCTACAAATGCTGCAGTTTGGAAGATGCTCTGACCCATTCATCTCTATTACAATTTGGCCCTTGTTTAAGTCGCTCAGATCCTTACACTTTCCCTGCTTCCAACACATCAACACTGAGGACAGACTTTTCATTTGCTGCCTAATACATCCCACCCACTGACAGGTGCCATGATAAGATTATCAGTGTTATTCACTTCACCTGTCAGTGGTCATAGTGTTATGGCTGATCGGTGTACATTGTCTGGTATGGCGGCAGGCAAAGAAAATGCGGCCGATCAGGGACTATTAATAACTAATAATTCACCATTAGTTACGCATGATGTTTCCCCTTAAATGACGAATGATCATACATTAACAATCCCTAATGACCCATGGTCACAGTAGTGACTAACTGTCACTATTAGTTTATTATATTGAGTTCCCTTAAGTGATGAATTATTATATCTTCACCATGACTAACCCATCGGTAGCACCTAACCATTTAGAACTGATACTTCATTAGTTAATGATGTTAAACTTTCATTATCTAGCCTACCTTATTAATAATGTATTAAAAAATAGATTTCTTATGAATAGTTCATATAACCTAGCCTATTGTTCATACAACTAGAATGTATTAGATTAAACTTCGTCATTGAACATGTACAGGTACAGTAAAACAAAAAGCAGTTTACATCTGACCAGAAGTGCAAATAGAGGGCAGAAAAAGTATTTACAAGTATTGTGTGTATATATGTGTATATTACCAGTGGAATGTGTAGATGTGGATACTAAATGTGTGGATACTAAATGTGCAATAAAGCAAATGGAGGGTAGATATTTAATTTGGTATTTTATTAGATATGTAAGTATCAAGTATAGTGTATGTAACTGGTATAATAGTAGTTCCGGTACAGATGTCATTCCAGATATGCAAATAAGGCAGAGAGTCCTGTATTAAGGCAGCATGTTGTTAGAAATCAGCCATGTCGTATAGTGGTAGTAATAATAACTCGCGTACTCGGTTGTCAAGGGAGAGAGTAATTCAATTGTTTATTGCAGCATATTGATAGTCTATTAGCACATGATGTTACAGGCTCAAACTCTTCCCTACTCAGATCCTACAATGTGCACCCGAGATTCAGAGATGGCAGCAGTGAGGTCCTGATGTAGACATGGGTGTGTAATGACTGAAAAAATGCAGGCACAATGGCAATTCTAAATGCTCAAATGGCAAATTGAATGTACAAGCTCTACTGAAATGCAGGGATAACAGTAGTGAGGTTCCTGTGGTAGACACTTCACTTGTTGCCTATGCAGAAATGTATGTGTATACAAGGCTTGATTAGTGTAGCACATTCTATATATTATAATCAGTTATTTGATCATGCCTTGGTATTTCCTCTTAACCCCGAAGGTCAAGGGGCTGTCCCCTGGAAACCAAAAACCTCATCCTTCATTGCAAACATGGGACAATTTTAGAGCTTCCTGGATATCCTTCTAAAAACAATTTGGGACCTAAGCTACCTCTTTGTTTATTCCATTGGGTTAATTCTGTTGTAAATCAAAACAAGAGTAGAGGCGAATACAGTTGGGTAAACAGTCTTGTTTATTTCACTTTTGTTTATTCAGCAGAGACACAGTGAGTACACGTGTCCTTTTACTCACATAAAAAAATAACAAAAATATTAGGCACACCAACACAAACATCTTAACAACCAGGCAAAAACCATAGTCTAAAACAAACACATTTGGACTAAAGCTAAATATCAGACAATGTTTTACATTTTTTACATGGGTATTTTTAAATCAGTTTTCAGACATTCTATTCACCGAAACATCTAGTTGAGCATTAAAATTTAAGTAGGTATTCTTTTTTAATTATTAAAACCCCTCACCTGAAGATACCTTGCTGAACCAAGAATCATGTTAAACTGTCTTTACCAAATATGTAATCCTGAATTACAAAACTAATCCTGTAAATCCCTCACGACACAGGAAGTGACTTACTGACTGCAGGTTAATACCTGACTCTCAGACTGAACCTGAACTGCTATGAGAGCCATAACTATATAGACAACATTTTTATTACTCACATAATTGAAATAGTCAAGGCCATTATTACCAAGTTTTAATGACTGATGTGAATGTCTAACAGTTTGGAACCGAGAGGGTCTGAACTCTCTCCTGTTGAAGCAAGAGACTGGAGAATAGTCAAACGTGCACATGATCAAATTGGGTCTTGAAATGGTCTACGATTATTTCGATCAACTTCACATCTGGTTGGAGACTGCGTAAACCAACAAATAAGGATACGACAAAATGTATATTGATAAATACCAGCTCTGTCAGTGAAATGAACATGTGAACATTTTAAGATCAAATTTGATTGCACACACTTCATGAAAGCGGGCTACTGTCTATTAAAATGGGTTTAAATGTAGCAGTGTTTTGTGTCATTCTTTATTTTACTGTTATAAAACTCAGATTAAATCATACTACAGAAATATTTTTCATTCAGGACTTAAAATCTTTATACATTTGAAAATAGTATTGACATTGACACCCTAGACTCTATTTGATAGCACAGCATTAGGCCAAAATAACTGCATTCGGGTGCTATAGCCATAAATGAGCTTCATGCACCTCAGAACTGGCAGTTTGGAGCAGTCTTGCACAAACTCCTTCAGTTCTCTTAGGTTTGAACAGTGCTCCCAACTGCTGTTTGTTTGTCATATCTCCCCATAGGTTTTCAATGAGATTTCACTTGAAAACTGTACAACATTTTGTCTGACCATTTCTGGGTGCGTTTGTGTGTTTGATGTCCTGCTGGTAAACCCATGACCTTTTGATGAAGAACCAGATTGCGGATGCTGTATTCCACATTATGCTCCAAAATGCCTTGGTGTTGTCTTAATTACATTATGACAGGCACTGCCAGAGGCAGCAAAGCAACCCTAAACATCACTGAGCATCCATGTTTGACTGTGGGTTAAGGGTTAATCTTTTTGGTTTCATTTTGTTTTCATTCTGATGCTGTGATTTATCTTAACACACTAAACTGATCAATTTTTAACAGGAGATTGTCCCTGAAGGGTAACGGCATGTTCAGGTTTGTTTCTGTAAATTGCAATAAGGTATTCTTATGTCTCTCAGCAGTGGATCTCCTACTATTCAACATCTTTACTAAGTGTGTATGCTTTTCCTTGTGTCTATAGGTCAGCTTGAATATGTGTGGAAGTCGATCACAAAGCTTTTTCCTCGTAATTTTCATATTGCAGGCAGTTGCCAATCACCACAGAAAGGGAGAATCCCATTCTTGAAATTATATCTAAATTATTTTTGAAGATCACAGTAACAGTCAAGGGTCATTTAAAGATTTCTTGGAAATGTTTCAGATTTTATTATTCTCTTTTATTGAAGTCAATATACAGCACCAATTAAAAGTTTGGACACACTCATTACTGGTTTAGGGTTAGTGTGTCATTTGACTGGTACTGCTTGTGGATGCCAAAATAGTTTTGGGGGATTTAAAAATATTTCCAGAAGAAATTATGCATAATTTAAATATTGTAAGTGTCAATGTGTTTGGCCACAATTGTATACCAATTCACTCAGCATATTGGCATATGAATTTCCATAGCATGAGAATACATTCTCTTTATAAAACATACACAAAAATATCAACACAAAATTGCCATTATATTTCCCCCCCGACATTTTATTAGGTGGCATTTTATAATGCACATTGCTGCCATTCTACAGTAGTTATGCAAGAATGGTAATTTTAGCATTTTTACACTAAGGTGTCATGTCCTGGCTATGCCCCTAGCCACCTTTGCGCTGGCTGGGGCCATAGTCAGGACATGGCCAAAAGAGATGGCTCTAGCCATCTCTATGTGCTTTGGTTTCCCCAATTGGAGGCAGGTGTTCGTTATTGCCTCCAATTGGGGAACCTATTTATGTTGAATGTTTGCACACGGATGTGTGTTTCATTTTGGT